>JAFBJR010000591.1:1338831-1382204 GCA_016785285.1 Brachirus orientalis
ACAGAAACTTTGGATTGTTTTTGTTTTCTTCAATTAAAGAAGAATAATAGGCAGCTTTAGCTTTATGAAGGGCTTTTTTATAAGCTACAAGACCATCTTTCCAGGCTACATGAGATTCTTCTTGATTAGTGGAACGCCATTTTCTTTCTAATCTACGTAAAGCCTGTTTAAGAGAGCAGGTATGGGAGTTAAACCATGGCGCTTCTCTCCTCTGATTCATCACTTTCTTTTTGAGAGGGGCAACACTATCTAATGTAGTATGCAGTGAAGCTGCTGCATTATCAATAAGATTATCAATGAAAGTGGGTGTAAAATCATAACTGTTAACTTCAGGTGGACTTAGACATGGCACAGAGTTAAATAACGGCTGTACTGTCTCTTTGAAAGTATTAATGTTATTATCAGACAGGCATCGACTGTAGTGGTACTTTACTACAGTCTAACTACAATGTTATTGTAGTTAGTTATTGTGCAATTAAATGTGATTAAATAATGGTCAGTTAGGAGGGGGTTTTGGGGAGAAATATTTAAGTTTTCTATATCTATGCCATAAGTGAGCACAAGATCAAGGGTGTGATTAAGGCAATGAGTGGGTTTATTCACACGCTGAGTGAAACCAATTGACTCTAACAGTGAATTAAATGCAGAATTAAGACTATCACTTTCAACATCTACATGGATGTTGAAATCCCCCACAATTATGATTTTATCTGTCCTTAGCACTAACTCTGTTAAGAATTCGGAAAACTCTGACAGAAACTCTGTATAAGGTGCAGGTGGACGATAAACAGTGACTATCAGAACCGGTTTCTGTGATTTTAAACTAGGATTAGATAGACTGAGGATAAGACTTTACAAACACAGTCTCTATGGGTTTTTGAGGAGGTGACTGCTCGAAAAGAAGCACAGAGGAGCGTGTAAGACTGCAACTCTGTCTGGTCTCACCTCTGGACTGTCATGGTGCTGGAGTTCTAATAAACTTTGCTATGTTTCTAGATAAGAGAGCGGAGAAAGTGGGATGGACACCATCTCTCCGCATGAGACCAGGTTTTCCCCAGAAAGAAAGCCAGTTATCTATGAAAGTAATGTTGTTTTCTGGACACCACCGAGACAGCCAGCGATTGAATGACGACATGCGGCTATACATGTCATCTTATTACGGACATCTTATTACGGACAGTCACCCAGCTAGCCTGTTGATCTCCCGGCTGCACGGGAGCTGCTGGGGGAGCTAATCGGTCCGCACCGGTTACAGGGGACTGGCTAACTGATTTAGCTTCTATGGTGCGAAGCCGGGTTTCTAACTCGCAAAGTCTCGCCTCCATCCTGGCAAACAAGCTACATTTATTACAGGTACCGTTATTGCTAAAGGAGGCAGAGGAGTAACTAAACATGTGGCACACAACACAGGAGAGAGCAGGAGAGGGAGAAGGAGAGAGAGAAGCCATCGCTACTAAGCTAACTGTTAAGCTAGGAAGACCACAGTGTGAATCTACGTGAGAGATAGAGTTAAGCGAAGGTGTCGCTAACAGAAGCTTAAGGCAAAAAATGATTAACAGAACAAGTGCTAGGACAGAGACTAGATTGTGAATTTAGATTAAGTTTTCCAGCAGTAGAGAGCAAGAGAAACACACAGCGTAACACCAGTGGAAACAGGAAGTGACACAATACGTTACGTGAGCGTGCAGCCTTGTGCAGCCTTGTGCAGACTAAGAGGGCGAGCACAATTATTGATTTAAGAAGAATAATCTTGTTAAGTTGCTCTGGATTTATGGTTAATACTTGGAATGAGTGTTTCAGCATTTATTTTAATGTTTATGTCGTTTATTTTTTCTTATTTCAAGAAATCTTACCAAGTGTAAATGTCTCAATGCACTGGCAGAATATTTCACTTAGTTTTAGTCTATATTTGCTCAACCCAAGTATTTATTTCTTATATTAAGACCATCAATTTTTGCAGTGTAGGGAACCTGTTGGTGATTCTTACCAACAGTATAGACTAGTCTTTGAATACCAGCCAAGCACTTGCATCTGATAGCTCCTGTCTAGCTTTTGTTACTAACCTCCTCAGAGGCAAAGCTGTGCAATGGGTTAACATTCTTTCTCTTCCCTTGCTTCAGAGATAACAGTTTTTGATACTCCTTTTAATTCAGCCAACAGACTATTGACTTCTAAGCAGGGTAATCGCTCAGCGGCCGAGTTCTCTATTGACTGGCTGGAACGAACTCAAATTATGTTCAGCCTTTTTTAGAGGGCTAAATGATGAGCTTAAGAATGAGCGCGTCTCTATAGATGAGTGCCAGCATCTCTACAGGTGCTCATAGGCTTGGCAAGCCGAATTACCAAACGCATGAGGGAAAGACGTAGGGAACTGAGAATCCCCAGACAGATCTTCTCCCAGTCTCTATTCTCCAGGAACCTCCCCTTAGTGACTCCTGCACTCGCTCCTGCAGCTTTCATTCCTGAGGTCTCATCTGCATCATCCTCCTGATCCGTCGAACCCATGCAACAATGCAGCACCAGACTCACTCCTAATGAGCGGCAGAGGTGACTGCGACATGGACTTTGTATTTACTGTGGACAACCAGGACACAAGGTTGTCCACTGTGACGAGACCCTAGGGGACGTTCAGAGGAGCATCCAGGTGAGCAAAAAAGATACCCTGCTCCTCCAATTACATTAGTTTACCTGCTTTCCTCTCTCACCAACACTCCTCTCACTCTTCACATTTTGATTTACTCCAGTTCAGATATTATTTTCATAGACTTAGTGTTTCTTAGACAACTAGACACCCCTGCGACTCCCACTGAACCTCATCGTTCTCTGAATATGCTCAGTCAGTTTGATGGTCTACCTAGATGACATTCTGATATTTTCTAAAAATCTCCAGGACCACACTCAGCACGTTCGCCTTGTTCTCCACTCAAATGTGAATTCCATGTCTCATTTGTTTCATTTCTTGGTTACATTCTAGCAAATATTTTTTTCTCGTTTGGCTTGGTTTTTGTTTTTTTCTTTGTAATAAATGTACTAATTTTTACTTCACCAGCTCTGACTTCCGCCATTTTGTTTTTGATCTCCGATCATTACACTGCCCCCCAAAAAAATTTAATGTCCTTAAAATAATACTTTACTGTCCAAAATTAGCAATAGCAATGAAATAAAAAAATAATAATTCACCAAAAAATTATAATTGTAACATAAACTTAGGCCCCTCAAAACTTTAGCTATAGCCCTGCATCAAACGTGTGTCTGTCTCAAGGGTCTGGGTATCATTGGATACTTCATAATTCAGTTAAAAAATAAAAAAAATAATAATAATAAAAAATAATTCTGTTTTTGTTTCAAAACAAAAATGGGAAAAAAATATTTTGGGTGTTGCAATCTAAAAAAATGAAAAACAATCCAAACTGGACTGTTTTTGTGGATTCCTTTCTCCTTTTTCTTGTTAGATTGAAGAATAAATTGTGGTTTTTCATTTTTTTCATTCTCAAACCAAAAAACCATGAACAAAACCATGTGACCTAATTCAATTTTTTGTTTCCAAACCAAAAAGGGGCTTTTTTGGGTCCATGTAGGAAAGTAAAATTTGATTTTTCATTTGAAACAAAAACCAAAAACATATTTAACCATAATGAATTTTTGTGTCAAACCAAAACAAAAAAATGTTTGGTTTCAAAAAAAAAAAAAAAAAAAAAAATCCAAACTGGCCCGTTTCTCATTTTTGTGGATTCCTTTTCTCCTATTTTTTGTTTTAGATTGAAGAATGAATTATCAATGGTTTTTCATTTTGCATGTAGAAGCAAAAACAACAACCAAAACCATGTGACACAGAAGTGGGCATATATATATTTCAAAATAAAAGTCTTGACAAGAAATGAGAATTTTGTGTACACATTTTCCAACGAGCGGACTGTTTGGTGCTGTCAAATAATATAGGATATAGTTGTATATTTTGAGGTAACTAATTGTTGTGTGTGCTGTTTCGTAAGCAATGATATTTTATTAGATTTCCACCATAACGCACCACTGTTTCTATGAACACAGGGAATATCTGATGTTCATCTACCACTGGATGGGAGTATGGGTGTGTTACTGTCAGTGATCGTTTGTTTGGAAACAATGACATAAAGCATTCATGATTCAAGAAGTAACAATTCATATTCATTCATTCATTTATTTATTTATCATTCATGTGTAGTTTGGTGCTGAATCCACAAATAATTTGGGGCATTAAAAGAAATTGATTGTTTTACAAGTTTTATTTTGTAAACCGAGTTGCCAGTTTATTTAATATAATATAGTAGTTTAATCTACCAGTTTAATAGTAAAAATAATAATTATAATAGTATTTAGATATATAAAAACAGACATGTAGGCAACAGGACAGTAATTTTGCAATTATTGTTAATAAAAATAAATTAATTGTCGAGTGCTGTGGAGACATTCTTACTCTATTTATCAAAATCCTCTTCTTCTAAATTGCTAATTCCATTTTCTTTGATTGGGAGGGGTATTATCCTGTCCATGTAATGGTTTATTTTCCAGTGATGAATTATTTTCCTTTTGTTTTGATTTGTTAGTAGAGAGACACTTGTTTGATGAAACACCAGGGATATCATCGGTAAATCATTCTCCGGCCACAAAACAGAGAAAGTCTCCAGCAAAAAATCCTGAGAATTGCGGTTAGTATTTTCCATCTAAAATGTTGTTTAAATAGCTATCTGTATGGTCTTATGTTGCATGTGTATTATCCTGTCCATGTAATGGTTTATTTTCCAGTGATGAATTATTTTCCTTTTGTTTTATTAGTAGAGAGAGACTTGTTTGATGAAACACCAGGGATATCATCGGTAAATCATTCTCCAGCCAAAAAGGTGAGAAAATCTCCAGCAAAAAATCCTGAGAATTGTGGTTAGTATTCTGCATCTAAAATGTTGTTTAAAGAGAGGGTAGAGTTCTTAGAGTGGTACAATAGAGTGTGTCATGAGGTTTTTGATTTCCAGTTTGAACTTCGTTCCTACGCTACCAACGATGTTGTTGTTTTACGCAAAGCCTGCATCATCTATCGTGATGCATTCCATGAGTGTGCAAATTTGGACCCCTTTGAGTGCACAACACTTGCGTCATGTTGCATGACTGTGTTTAAAACACAATTTCTAACCCCTGACACACTGGCATTAACACACGATGGCGCATACATCAATCAGTACAAGACCTTCTCCAATGCATCCATACAATGGCTAGAATTTGAAGGGTTCATAAGCAATATAGAAATTTGGCATGCAGTAAATCATGGAGAGGTACAATTTGGACCGTATCATGTTGACGCTTTTCGTGAAAGGGATGGTGTACGTACTGCATACGAGTTTGCAGAATGTTTCTGGCACGGTTGTCCAAAGTGCTACAACCCTGGACATAAAAATACAGTAAGGGGGTTCTTCACAGACAATTTAAAGAAAAATTGTTCAGTCTTAGACAGACACACAAACTGCATGTGCGGATCATGTGGGAATGTGAGTGGGAACGAGCCAAAACAACTGATCAGAGACTGCAGGACTTTTTGAAAAATTACAACACTCCTGAAAGACTCGACCCGCGAAAAGCCTTGTTTGGAGGCCGTACGAACGCATACAAATGACATTACAAAGTTGCTGAGGGCGAGAAAATACATTATTATGACTTTACTTCACTATACCCAACCATACAGGCACATAAAAGCTACCCCATCGGTCACCCTAAAATAATCTTCCGTGATTTTGAATCCATTGATAAATACTTTGGCTTAATAAAATGCACTGTGTTACCACCCCAAGGCCTGTATCATCCAGTACTACCATACCGCTGCAACAACAAATTGTTGTTCCCTTTGTGTCGCACCTGCGCCGAAATTGAAAAACCAGTCCGGTGAATGCAATCACTCTGTTTCTGAGAGGTCTCTTTCAGGAACATGGGTCAGTATCGAGTTGCAAAAAGCAGTGGAAAAGAGTTACGCTGTGTCCAAAATAGGTGTGGCATTTTGCAGAGAAGAGCGACAATCTCTTCAAAGGGTACGTAAAAACATTCTTACAGCGAAAACAGGAGGCTTCAGGTTACTCTAGTTTTGCAAAAGATGAAGAATCTAAAGCAAAATACATTCAGGATTATTATGAAAGAGAGGGGATCCTGCTAAATCCAGAAAAAATTGCTGTCAACAAAGCTGTGCGAAGCATCAACAAGTTGTTGCTTAATTCTTTGTGGGGTCATTTTTCAATGAAAAGCAGGCTACATGTGAATTAGTGACAGACCCTGAAAAATTTGCCCGCTACATGTTCAGCGATCAGTACGATGTTAGACAGTTTTCATTTGTATCTGATAGTGTGGCACATGTGTGGAGACATGCGATAGCACAAGCATCCAAAACCAAAAACATTAACATATTCATCGGAGCTATGACAACAGCATACGCACGGCTAATGTTGTATGATTTAATGGACAGGTTAGGGGAGAGGTGCATCTATTCGAATACAGACAGTGTGGTTTATGTGTCAAAGGCTGATGATTGGATTCCTGAGACAGGTCCCTTTCTGGGTGACTTGACAGATTAAATTAATGGAGATAGTGGCGGTGACGACTACATTGTAGAATTTGTGTCAGGAGGACCAAAATGTTATGCGTACCGAACACTCCTTAAAAAAGTCGCAGTTAAAATGCAAAGGAATCACTTTGACAAGTCACAACACATCCATCATCACTCATGACAGTTTAGTGGATCTTGTACATGAGTTTGTGAGTCATAATAACAAAAACACAATCTAATGACAAAATCAGACACCATCATCAGGAATAAAAAGGCGTTTGAACTCAAAAACAAATCAGTTCATAAAAAGTTTCAAGTGGTTTACACTAAACGGTGCGTCTTTCCTGATCTCACCACTTTACCTTACGGTTATTAAAATGGGTGCTCTAGGTGTGGGATTTTTTTTATTTCAGACTTCAACATCCATTTGGTTTAATCGTTTCTGGTCCCTCAAATACTGGGAAAACATATTTTGTAAAAATGTTGATTGAAAATGTGGAGAAATTAGTTTCTCACAAAATTGAAAACATTGTATATATTTATTCATGTTGGCAACCTTTGTATGATGATTTGTTGAAAATAAGAGATGTAAATTTTGTTGAAGGTCTACCGCCATCTTTGTGTGATGATTCTTTGTTACCTGTGAAAAAAAACAATTTGTTGATTATTGATGATTTAACCTGTTAAGCCCCAGCCCTATTTTTTGGGTCACTTTTTTGGAAATAACATGTCCAAAATAAATAGAGTATTTCTCTGTAATTACAAGTTCTATGTAAATTATTTTGATATCACATAAAAATAACACTTGTGAGAGTCCATCAGAAGTGTAACCATCACTGTAGATGCCACTGTGTCAGATTAAATGCAGCCTGAACCCAGAAAAAATGAAAGAATTTTCACCCTCGCCTAAAAAAAAAGGCATTTTTTAGTAAATATACCTTTGAATTTATGCATTTGCAGCTTAAAAGCTCAAGAAAATCATGTAACAACATTTAAAAATAAGCTGAAGAAAAGCTGATGCTTATGAAATGAAACAGAGCAAAATAACAGAGGCCTTAGTAAAGAAATGCCTAGGCGTTCCCCTATTTTCCCCTCAAAATAAACCCCAAATAAACCATCAAAAGAGAGGATAATTGTCTCAGACTCCAGGAGGATCAGGGTGTCAGGTTTCACAGCTTTGAGGGGCCCAGGGCCCATCCCTCTGCTGGCATCTGGTGCAGAGCTGCAGCCTCTCTCTGTTGCTGGGCAGACTTCTCCAAATTTAAAGGCTTCTAGCTCTGGTTTCCATTGGTCAATCTTGGTGATTGACACCTCATTTTAATCCTCTAAACCAATAGAATCACCTTGTGGTGTTTCCAATCGTCTAGCTGCTGTGGTTCACGTGATATCAGCAGAAACGTGCTGACATGGAGAAAATTGCGCACACACCCATCCTCCACTCAGCAGGGCCGTATTACATAACGGAGACACGCAGAAGAGCAGAGAGTGAGCCTGAAGCAGGCTAAGGGCTGCAGCTAACTATCCAAAGTGTCTTTGTTCCTGTGGATTTAGCTGTTTTTGAGAATCATCAAAGGTAAGACAATATTTCTGACCGCTATTCCTGAGAAGGAGTTTTTGCTTTGGGCTTATTTTGTGTCTAGTTCAGTGAATATTTGTCCTAGAGAGATAAAAGTGGTACTGTTGGAATCTGTGGAGTCTCAGCTCTGCAGCTGACGTGCTCTGCCTTTGTTTACATAATCGCGCTGTTACTGTAGAGGCGTTTTTGTTTGTTTACACTGTAGTCGCTTAGCATAGCGCCACCTACAGTTGCTGGTTTTGAATGCCTGGCATTTTAACTGTGTTTGATTAATTTAAAAATGGTTTTTTTGAGGTTGTTGCTGAGTTTCTTACCTTTCTCTGGGTATGCGGTGTGTCGGTATTCTTTGAAGTTTGCACTACTCCCCTGATGCTAGTAACAATGTAGAGGTGCAGAATGTATTTACAAAGTATGTACGTCATAGAAATTTAAGTTGTTTGTATCTTGCTCAAAATTTATTTTTTTAAGGAAAAGTCAGTAGGACCATTAATTTAAATACCAATTATCTTGTTTTGTTTAAAAACCCTCGTGATAAAAGTCATGATTATGGCTAGACAAATGGTTCCTGAGAAGAGTAAATTTTTTTACGGAATGTTTTGAGGATGCTACAGGTATTCCTTATGGGTATCTTTTGATTGATTATAAAGCCAGAACGCCTGATCATCTGCGTCTCAGAACAGATTTGTTTTCAGACGTGCCTGTTGTCTATCTGCCAAAAAACAAATAAACACATGTCTGCATGAATCAAGAGGAACTTGTCTTTATTGAAAAAAAATACTTGACGCTTCTCCTTCTCAGAGAAAAGACATTATTAAATACGCCTCTGAAGACCGTATTTTAACATTGTGTGAGATAGCCATGAATGTTTTATAAGGTAAGGTACCTTTAAACCCTGCACAGTATCAAAAATTAAAGAAAAAGAAGGCGGGGATTAGACTAATTGCCGATAAAAGGATATGTCTACTGAAGAAAAAAAAGAAGCTGCTGAATCAGTCTGGAGGATTTCTTTTACCCCTCTTGAGTATCGCTGTACCTTTTATAACGAGTCTCATTGCTTCAAGACAATAATAATAATAATAATAGAGAATCATGGAACATGCTCAGAAAATGTATCTCATCCCTCAAAAACAACTTAATCTTTTAAAAAGACCATCTATGCAGGAGTCTATTCGAGAGACTGTAGAAAATGAACTGGACCGTACCATCAGAGACATTTTGGATCAGAAAACTGAAGACCTTTATGGAAAGGCCAAAAAATATTCAGCGGCATTGCAAAAAGTTCTCACCGTGGTGAAGCAAGGGGAAAGAGAACAGAACATGCTCACTCTATCTCTCCCAAACGAGCAGGGTGTTTATAGAAGAGAGCCTTTCAGTGTAGATGGTCAAGACAAATCAAAAGATCCCTTGTGTGGCATATACTTGTTACGACAGTGTGATATAACATTGGCGACGAGGATGGACCTAGCAATATCACCCCTGCCGCCGCTCCTCGCTCTGCCTGGTGAGCCTCCGATCCCATGGCCCCGGTGGTTTGACGCTTTCGAGACGTTTATAGCGGCTATTGGCTTGTCCGGACAGTGTCCACGGCCTGGCAGCACCACTGGCCTTCGCTCTTCACTGGGCTGGGTTGCCTCACTGCCTTCAACCACCAGCCACTCATTGATCCAGCTGTCTCCCCTGCCATTCAACCTCTGTGCTGGCTGCCACTTGCCCTCCAGGATGACATCACGGCTGAGCTGCAGAAACTGCTGGATACAGGAATCATCGAGCAGGTTGACGCATCACCCTGGATCTCAAACCTGGTGGTGGTAAAAAAAAGTGTGGCGGCCTGCGTCCCTGTGTTGACCTTAGACAAGTGAACAAGGCCGTGATCCCCGATAAATATCCGTTGCCCACAGTAGAAGAACTATCTGCCAAATTCCACGGCTCTAAGGTCTTCTCCAAACTTGATCTCCGCCAGGGCTACCTACAGGTTCCTCTACACCCAGACAGCCGCAATCTCACGGCTTTTGTGACTCACATGGGGGTTTTCCGTTACACCTGTATGCCCTTCGGCCTCAGCTCTGCCCCCAGCTGTTTCCAAAAATTATGGCCACCATCTTTGCTGGCATCACAGGTGTGGTGGTGTACCTGGACGACATTGTGGTGCACGGGGCAACACAAGCCTTACACAACGATCGCCTCTGCAGGGTGTTTGATGTGCTTTCCCACCACAACATCACATTAAATGAGGAGAAGTGCATCATAGCAGAATCTGCCATTGAGTTTGTGGGCTTTCGCCTAACCACTGATGGCTTGAACCCCCTCCACTCCAATGTTGCAGCTGTGCTGCGCCTGCCTGAGCCCTCCTGTCCTGCACAGCTGTCATCGTTTCTTGGGATGACTGCCTTTTATCCTGCGCTTCCTGCCCCATTACTTTGACACTACAGCCCCGCTTCGTGCCCTCCTCAAACAGAATGCACCCTGGTCCTGGACCCCTGCATGCGCTGCCGCTGTCCGTCGGCTCAAATCCCAACTGACTTCTCCAACTGTGCTGAGCCCCACATTTGTGACCTACGATGCCTCCAACGCCGCTGTTGGCGCAGTTCTGTCCCAGCTCCAGGGCGGAACTAAGCGCCCAGTGGCATTTGCCTCACGATCACTGACTTCGGCAGAGCAGAAGTACTCGGTTGGAGAGAGGGAGGCTCTGGCCCTGACAGCTCTGTTGGACACAGGTGGGTCAGGACACAAGCCACTGCGCCTCTACTGCTGGACTGAGCGGCTGCAGGCGTACAATTTCACTGTGCAGTTCACTCCGGGGAGGGAGAACGTAGTGGCGGACCTCCTCTCCAGAGCCACACCATCTTCTCCATCTGGTGCCTCCGCAGACACGTCAGAGCCAGAGCTGGTCCTAATGCTGCACACACCCCTTAAAGCAGCCGTCTCTTTGAAGGAGCTTGAGGCAGCGTCTGCACAGGATCCCATGCTCACCCAGCTCTGCACCTTCATCCGGGAAGGCTGGCCTGCACAAGTTCCAGAGGAACTAGCACCTTTCTACCGGGTCAGACACGACCTCTCCTGCTGGAACGATGTATGTGTGGCAAGAGGGCTGCGCACAGTGGTCCCCAGCACATTAAGAGCACAGGTCCTACACATGCTACATGAAGGGCACCTAGGCATTGTGAAGGTCAAGCAGCGCTGCAGGAGTTTAGTCTGGTGGCCTGGCATTGATAATAACATTGAGGTGATGGTGCAGCCTGCCTCACTAGTGGCAAAACGGGCCCGCCCCCACCTCCGCCTTTGCAGCCTCTGCCGTGGCCGCCTTCACCATGGTCCCACATTCAGCTGGACATCTGCGGGGAGCTACACGGCGTTCCTCAGCACCAGCGCTTTCTTCTGGTGGTGTATGACCTCCACTCCAAGTGGCCTAAAGTGCTTTCCACTGGCTCTGTCACCACTGAGGTGGTTATTAGTTTCCTTTCCTCCCTGTTTGCCCGCTGGGGCGTGCCAGACACCATCACCACTGACAATGGGCCTCAGTTCATCTCGGCCGACTTCGCCACCTTTGTGGAGGAGAGGGGAATTAAACACATCAGGACTGCATCAGGACACACCTGATGGTTTTCCTCAGGCCAATGGAGGTGTGGAAAGATTCAATCAGACCCTCAAGAACGGGCTCAGAGCGCACCTGGCAGACAACCTCCCCTTCTCGGCAGCACTGCAGAATACGCTGCTTCATTACAGGGCAACGTCACATGCCACTACAGGCAGCTCTCCTGCGCTTCTGATGCTGGGACGTGAACTTCAGCTTCCCCTTAGACAGGTGGCTCAACCAGCCGCCCCTGGTCAGACATCCACAATTGATCCGTGCCACACTGATGGGGACTGGGACTTCCCTGATGTCAGGCCAGCGACCACTGTTAGGTGTCCACCCGGGCCAGATCTATCAGCCAACCCTCTGCAGCCTGGGTCCCGTCCTGTTCGGGTCCGTCACAGGCCACAGTACCTCAATGACTATGTGACTGACTTTTAAACTTATTTAGAGCATAGCCTGGCATGTGGCAGAATAACCCACAAGGCTATGCGGGTAAACTGGCAGTCTACCCAGTTTGCCCAGATATGTTCAGGCCAAATGTTTATTTGTTTGTTAGAATGCACGGTTGAGAAGCCTTCCTCTTTATGCTGTATGTTCTCAGGGAGTGGGGGGGGGGGTAAATGTGGCATATAGTTCGACAGTTATGACGGTGTGACTTCACGACACACTGAAGTAAAGTGTTTTTAGAGTGCGGTGTGAAGTGTTGGTTACGGAGCTACTTAATAAAGTACACAGTTTGCACACAGCAGTTGTCCGTGTTTGGGACGTATTTTTTTCACAAATTTACAAACCATTACATCATTTTTAGACAGGTTGTTGGTATATTTCCTCATCACTTCATCATAAGTTTGTCCAATATCCATATGATAAAGAAAGAAAACACAATGCTGTCCACAAACTGCTGTACACACATCCTGTACTTGTCTTGCAGAATGTTGAATAGTTGTACAATTTCTTTTCAGAAAGGCACCAATTGATTCAGGAAATTGGGTATATGTAGGAGGGTTGCCAAATCTGTCGAAGAATCCACCTATGCCAGACTTGTCAATGTATATAGACAACCAGTGTTGCCCGCTTCTGTAAGAGGGGTCTGTATTTACCACTAATGCTGCAGGTCTTTCTTTAATAGGTGTTTTAGGGAGTTGATTGCTGGCAAACACCCCTAAAAATATGCTTTTTTTAAAACATTTTATCGAGTTTCTGTGAGCTCTATCCTATTTATGTTAGGAGTCTATTCAACAATTAAAAGGAGTCTGTCAGAACTTGTCTGCGTGCAGAAATTTCCAGAATTGATGAGTATGACGAGTAACATATTAGATTTATTGTCCGTTGTAAGGGATTTCTAAAACGTACCTCTAATCTGACATTACCGTTTTTTATAAGGGATACATGATCGCCGCACTCTTCATCAGGAGCTAAATTAAAACAAAACAAGCTATATCCTCTACAAAACTCATCACGGTTTATGGCTACTGCCTGATTTTTAAGATACTTTCCAGTTGTTGAATACAATTGGTGATATTCTCTAATGGCATTTTTCCTAGCAAAATTAGGTTGAAAAGGTTTTGAGGGGTACTGCTGTCCATCGGTGTATAAACACAAAACTTCTATATCGTAATGTTGGAAGTTAAATGGATTACGAGCATAACTACCTGTAAATGCTTTGTGGTCTACAAAACCTAACACAATAAATTTCGGTATCTGTCCCAAAAATATGTTTTCTTGATTACAAACACGAGTACCTGCAGGGATACTATAATTCTTGAGACAGACTCTGTCAGTGGGGTATTTCACATTACAGGTTGCTTGGCAATGTTACAAAAAATTCCTCGCTGACCATGTCGGTTAATGTCTTGGTAACCTGTTTAGAACTCGTTACTGCAGTTGAATAATTTGTTTCTCCAAAATCCACGAGTTAAATTTATCAGGCCAACCCATTTGACTAATGCCATATTCTGACCCCTTCTTTTTTTCCTAGATAAGATCTTTTCTTTTGTCAATAATAATTTTTTGCAGTTCTGCTCCATAAAAGGTCCCATCTAATATCTCTCCATCATAGTCTTTTAATGTGTAAACAGGAGGTCTTCGTGGTACACATTCCGCCACAGTAAAAAATTTGTCTGTATAATTCTGTTTATAACCTTTTTTAAAAGAACCTCTCAATTTTGAAATTCTCACCATATCACCGATTTTATATTTAAAGTGAATCAAATCTTTGTCCTTTTTTGGGTACAGGTTTTTAAAAACAATGTGTTCCTTGTCTTTCATTACCTCGGACGGACTCATTTTAATGCTACGATGATAACTGTGATTATATGAGTCAACTAAGTCTTGCAGAATATCGACATACTGTCTGGAATTATTGGCCGTTAAATATTTCCACATCTTAGTTTTCAGAGTCCTATTGAAATGTTCTACAACACATGCCTTAGGCTCGTTGAATGTGGTAAAGTGTACAATTTTGTACTTTTTAACTAATGCGTCAAAGTCCTTGTTTAAGAATTCCATTCCTTTGTCCATCTGTAATTTCTGAGGTATCCTGCCTTCATCTAGAATATTGTTAAATGCCTCTGTAACACATCTACCACTTCAGGCAACGCACCCAAGCATATTTTGAAAATATGTCAATACATGTTAATAAATAACGTACTCCCTTGTTTTCTGAGGAATAAGGTGACATGTCCACTAGATCTGCCTGGAACTGCCCATCTATATTGTTTACTAAAACTCTATTCCTCTTAAAATGCACGGGAGCTGTTTTATGAAGAGTGTAAACATCTTGCTTTGAGACAATTTTCTATATATGAATCTGAACAATGAATACCGGTATTTTCGAACACAGCCTGTTTTAGCTTTTGTATGCCACCATATCCTCCTGCATTTTTGGGGTCATAGTATATTTTTTTCATAACCTCCTCCATTGTTGTTGTTATAAGAATAAACAGTCATTGTCTGTGTTTATGAATTTTTATTTCTGACACATAAGACAGTTTTTGTAGGAAGGTCAGATATATTTTAAAAGATAAGCAATTCAAAAACTCAAAACAAGCATTAGGGTTTTTACAAAGTAATAATTCCACAATATCCTTCATTACATTTTTAACATTCACACATTGTTTTCTGTTTAACATTGAAACACACAAATCTATACTAAAGGCACAGAAGCATGCTACGTGACCCCTGTGAAATTCATCGTCGTATGAAGGAAGACAGTTTATAACATCAGTAAGAATAGATTTTACATCCATGTATTTGTTGGCAACAGTCTGCACCATTGAGTACCAATCTTCTCTTGGTTGTTTTACACATTCTGATTGTCTTTTAAATTCGGGACAACATCTTGTAACATCTATATTGTGTACAGCATTATCAACAGCATCACATAACAAAATCCTCAACACATACATAGTGTACTGCATCTTCACATAGTTTATCACACTAGAGACGTTTTTCACTCCAAATCTTCAGAGATTCTTGAGCTACGGCGTTAAGTTTTTCGCTTCCACTTGTTAACAGTTTCAGTCTTATTGTGAGAAACGGTGTTGTCAGCCACTTCTTCAAAATAGCTTCAGCAATAACTTGTGTGTGAGGTGAAGCATATGACAGGTGTCCGAGACGAGATAATACAAATGATTGCGCAGTTGTATAATTTTTGTTAAAAATCTCCCTTTTAATTTCATCCAAACCACCTTCAAAACAATGTAAAGGAAGAATGTCAATGCATGAACAACACTGACTTTTGTACAGATCATCCAGATATATACAATATACACAGGGTTTTGCAGCTCTTTGTTGAAAACATTTGTGTAGGTAGTAACCTATTATTACCTCTATAGCTTCATAAACAGTGGGTCCGGGTGATGTATCGTTTTTAAAATAGTCCCGTGTTCCGCCATTGTCCAGAGTGTTCAAACAGTCGGGTTTAAACTGTGTTTGGTTGCAGACATCCTCAGAGGAATCCTCTTCAAGTATAAGAAATGTCAGATTTCTTTTACCCAACTCTGCGCCAAAGTCGTCCACCCATGAGTTATCCTTGCAGTCATCGTCACGTTTAGATACATCCTTATTAGATATACGTATCGCCTGTATAGACATATTTTCTATGTATTATCATGTACAAACCTCATCAGCATCATCCAACAATATTTTAATTGTCATCATCATCATTATCAAACATCTTCATTTTGAGGTCATTGTAGGACTTGTAAACTTTAACCCATCCCTCCAACAATATTTTCATCATCATCCAACATCTTCATTTTAAGGTCATTGTAGGACTTATCAAACATTTTCATTTTGAGGTCATTGTTGGACTTGTACACTTTGTACCATCTGAACAAAGTATCAATACGTTCAAAAATGGCTAGAGTTTTCTCCCATACGCTCCACTGAACTAGAAATCCATTGGTGAACCACATCTCCCACTCTTCAGACATGAGGGGATAGAGTTTGTCTTCATGCGGAGTACCCTTTCGGGCGTCGCGAATAACAGCATTGTTCATACACTGTCTGAAAAATATGTATGATTCAGGATCATAGACCTCCAAATCCATCTCTACACGATAGGTTTCTTCATACTTTGACCCATTCCATTGCACTGCATACACGCCTTTTGAGTTATTCAACAGATTTTGTTTCTGAAATAATCCCAGTCCTCTGCAAAAAATCGTATGTGAGGACTTACTCCTTGTTGAAACATTTCATCAGCTTCTTTTGTGTAGAGGCACACAGTTCCTTGATCAAACAAATATCCTGAAACCCTACAGTTCTGCACATCCCACTCGTACATAGGAAACCATGCTTTTTGATCCAGACAATGGAAAATTGTAGGGGTGCTGCTCTTTTCTTTGTAGGAGCCATGAGCAGTTGTGCATCACCAATATTTATGTGACGTTTTGGAGTGAATACATCAAAATTATTACCTGTATTAGCCATGTGTAGAGCACAAAAGCAGAAGATTCTCGGTCAAGAAGCAGAAGATTCTCGGTTTCAAATCTCCGGATGAAAATGTAGCAGTCTGGCGTGAAAATAGTTGTCTTGCAGTGTAGATATGATGCCTTCAGTGTCAGTATAAAGAGGGAATACGCAGTAAACGATGTCCCACAGTTGTAGTTTGAGGTAAATTGAGTACACCAGGACAACTAAATACTTGTAATGTAAGAAATAGACACACCTCCTACAATGACGTGGGAGCAACTTCCACCTCTCTAGTGATTTTTAAAACACTAATACCCTGTTGATAACTTGTTTCACATTGTGAGGAAAATGAATACAGATAAATCATTTTTTCTTTTAGTGTGGAAGAATTAAAAAAGTTTAACACGTCTTTACAAAAAATTTAAAAAGAGAATGAACTAATAAAAAACAGAGAAACTAATGGTGGGCCTCCATTCAACTGATAACCACGTCTTGCCTCTTAATCTTTTGTTAACGGACACACACACACAAACCCCATTTATGATTTATGACATGTCAAAAATATGGGTGAGGTAGGGTGGGGGGTGCAATCACGTGTCACATGTACGCGCATTGCCCGTGCAATTTGTATGTTATACACTACTATGGTTAAAGCGAATTGTTTTAATTCATAATAAATCATTGTTGTGTGTTAATGTATTTCCTTGATTTTTGGTGATGTTTTATGATGAGCTAAAAAAAAATGAGGTTTCATAATACACGACAGAATCAGATTTAGTTCTTACACCTATGCACTTTCTGTGTAGGTTGTTTTTTTTCTCGACTTGTCTGAACTACTGTCTGAGAATCAGAAAGAAAGAGGGATGATTAAGATGGCCAGCCCAGCCCAACGGATCTGAGAGAGAGTGAGTTCAAGAAGCAGTGTGGCCAGCTGCAGGACCTACCTCAACGACTCCGGACCTTCTGATTCTTACACTGAGAAACACAGATAAGATACTCACACACTCACCTACCCAGGTAGTGGTAAAAAAAAGAAACTGAGGACGAAAAAACTGAATTGACATTGACAGAACACACATCGGATCCATCTTGAAGTGAACTTGTTGAATACTGAGCTGGATAGCTCAGTCCCAGGGCTCTTCATTCTTTTGGTTTTGTTTGTTATTTTACGGCACCTTATTAATTTGGAAAAGTTGTACAGCTATGCTGCCAATTTTCTTTTCTTGTTTTTCATTGATATTAAAATATCACCTTTTTGAATACCAACCCTCCTTAGTGTAAGTCATTTCCCAACTCCTACTGAACCTAGAGATGTGAATATCCCTTAATTCTCCAAGTAAGGACTAAAGGTGCTACACTGACTTTAATTAACTGTCTTTTTTTTTCTTTTTTCTCTCATTTATATTTCTTTTATCATCTATACAGAGAACCTTAAATGACATGTAATGATAAGCAGCTTGTATAACCAGTCAGAGACGCCCGCAAGAACACCAGCTGACTGACACGACAATCTTCGAACAGGAACAATTTCCTGAAGTCGGTGAGAAATTGAAATTGAATATATAAAAATTATATATATAAATTGAATTATAAAATGGATTTTAAAATATAATTAAATTGGATTTTAACAACCAACTGGAAAAAAATAATAAAAATAAATAAATAAAATAAAAAAGAGAAAATAAAATGAATAATGAATAATAAAATAATAATTAATTAAATTAAAGGATAATTTGCTCACAAATCAGACTTTTTTTCCCCCTATGTTTGTGAGAGTTCTGCTGAGTACTGCAGAGTACCACTGCTCTGGGTCCTAGCAGGGTGATGTTTAATCACTGCCATGATGTCCTATGTTGACAAACATCTGTAGATTAGTGTTTTTAAAGGTTAGAGGCCTTCAGAGAGATTTTTTTGTAAATTCTGTTAGGTTAGAGGGCTCGAAGGCCTCTAACCTTTATCGGTTCCGTAGCAGGACGGAACTTTAAGGTGTTGGGTTGACACTGTGACACTGACACGGTTTGTCCACATTTGTGCATGAAATGGGGGACAGAAACAGTAAGGAAACGGTCCCAGAAGGAGCTGTAGTGGACATCATGGTACACAAATATGGTCCAGAGAGTGTAGAATGCTTGTCAATCTGAACAAAAGATTTGGAGTTTCCACTAAATGGTTCAATAAGCGTGTGCTGTGGAAATTTCGTGTGCCCGAGTGAGAGAGAAATAAAGAGTTTGAGAGTCCACCAGTTATCTTTTGTGTTTTTTATTCTGCAGAAGGAACAGGTTCACAAAGTGAATGGAGTGGTCTGTGTTCAATTTTGAAGGAGTTCAAAATGGTGGAGTGAGTCACAACTTCTTATAGGCAAAAGATGGTTACATAAGAGAAGACTGTTTGTCCATAAAAGGCAGAAGCAATTAAACGAAAATGAATCAAATGGGAGGTAGAAAGATAAAGGTACGGGAGGTAAGCATTACGCATTCCTTTGAAGAAAATGGAAACTGGTGGAGGCTAGCACTGCTGGCAGTGCAGGGAGAGTGGCCTTCTAAGTTGAAAATATAATGAAGCAGATATATAAAAAAACATTGTTGATATTATGAAATTAAGTTAGATATAGGGATTTTCCATTACATTTTCCCCCTTTTTGATCGAAAGATCAACCAGAAGGAAAGTCCCAATGGAAAAATGAACAACCACAAAAGCACAATTTACCACAATCAGTAAAACAAATTCTAAATACTGATACAAAATCATGCAAGGGATAATAAAAATTCTTCAAAAATCAAAACGCAAAACAAACCATTGAGTAAAATACCAATACCAAATGTAGAACCATCCTGAAGGATATCAAACGTATTACACCATCACAGGTTTAAAATACATCATCATAAAAGGATGGAGAGAAAATAATGCAGAGGCTGTTTTTGTGGCTTAGACGTAAATATAGCTAAATAGCTAAGCCATAGGTCAGGATAACGGTATTTATATTACAGAATATAAAAGAAAATGGAGAAGAAGCGTACACTTTGACACTTAAACAGGGAAAGGAACAGAGTCAGAGGCAGAACCAGAGTCAGGACTGTGCTTGTCAAAGTCATCAAACCATTCTGGAGGAGGGAAGTCTGGGAGGTCAGAAGTAAGTAACATTTGGTGGGAGACGGATTTGTCAGTAGCGCGCACAATCAGTCCCCGGACACATGGGACAATGCAACAACCACACAAAGCCAGAACAGCAACACCGACAATGTGAAGAGAAAGAGCATCAGGGCCTTCCATTTACCAAAAACCGAATCAAACCATCCCCACATGGAAGTGTCAACGCCAGAGTTTTCAGCCAATTCTTCCTTAAGACTAAGGAGGCCTTCCTGAGCACGAGTGACAGAACCATCAGGGGCGGTGTTGTTGGGGATGAAAGTACAACATGAGTCACCAAACAAAACCACAAACTCCTCCTTTTTTAGCCAATAACATGTCGAGAGCCATTCTATTTTGCCACGTTATGAGAGGAAGCAGAAAGTTGCTCAGCAAGACCAGTGAGAGCAGCATGAGTGTAATTAATGAACTATTGTTGGTTGTAAAACAAGTAATCAATCCAACATTGATTACTTGTTTTACATCTACATTCTTATTCACCGTACACCAAAAGCAAACGAAAGTTTTAAATCCAGCAACAATTTGATTATGAGCTTTGAATTCATCTGGGACACCTTTAGGAACGCCAATTGAATCTATGTACACCTTGTCATCAAAGCTGCCTGGAACAGATCTTTTGGTACAGAATGTGTGTGATTCAACAGGAACAGCCAGTCTGATAACAGAGACAAGTGTAACATGTGCGCATAGACCAGACGAGCCTCGCGGTAACATCTGAGGCAGTTTACCGTCACCACAAATCCAATAGACATCAAGTAATGGGCGTGTCTGATTATGAATTGCAGCAGTTAGGAAAGACAAATATCCAGCACTGTCCAGTTTATTCATGTTAAGAGCTTTGGACATATGTTTCAGAAGGAACCTCTACAGTGTAATTACAGTAGCCTTGAAAGTTACCCACATTTTTCACATGGGGACTGGTGCGAGTGAGCCTGTAGCAAGTAATTACAACACGGTGCTGTAATTACTTGCGGATGGTTGAGGAATGTTGCGAAATTTAAATTTATGAGATGTAGCGAACGTACCATACATATATGCAGCATACCAGTCGCGACCTACAGCTAGACAGATGTGACTCTTACACAAAACAAATTCCAAGTACGAGGTTTGGTCCAAAGTATAGGATACAAGCTGAATAGTTTCATGGGAGCGATTAGAAAATGGATTAAAGGTGAATGGATGCGAAGTTGATGAGGAATTATACTAATACAGAACTTGCCACAAGGAGGTGCAGTCATATGGCAAGCCTGTATAATACTTGACAGGATCAGGAGACAAACACACTACACAGGATGATTGCGTAGTTGTGCGTGCGGTGTAGTTAGCCAATTGGTACCACAAATTGTTTATCAGCCACTTCTGAGCCATTGGGTCAAGGTTAAATGGGATTACAGAACGACATGTATGTGTGCGCACAGGTACGTAGTCATCAGAGGGATTTTGTGAAGTCAGTTGAGCAAGGGATGGGTCAGGTCCAGTTGTGTGTGAGATGCTAGAAGTTGAGTCTACAGCTGAAATTACCACATTCTTAAAGGGAACAGTCAGCCAAACAACAGTGCCAACAACAATAATAGATATCATCATGATGCAACACATTGTACCTCGTAGGCCACAAAAGCCTGGGCGACGGAAAGGATAGTATTTAACCATTTTTTTAGACACGCCTCAACATTTCTGACCCCTCCGCTTAAACAGATAGTATAATAAGCCTTTTTTTATGACCCACCTTCCCTTAATAAACTAATTTGTTTACTTGCATTTAAGTTTCAAAATAGAAACAAATGCAAAATAGAGACTGACAAAATTAATGCAGTTTACCTTTTTGTCTGGCTGTAAAAATACCATTGGAGTTCAGCAGCCTATTATTAACTGAGATACTGTAAATAAAAGAGACTGACATTGAATTAAATTGAAAATTGTTTGATACCTGTAATTATTTTTTATTTAAATTGTTTACAGATGATTTTTCATTTTCAAGAAACAAAGGCACTTAACTATTCAAGCTGCTAAGCAGCTGTAGTTTGTGAGCAGCAGAATATACTGAAACTTTTGTCAGCCTCTAATCATTCATCTCTCTAGTGATTTTTAAAACCCTTACTTGTGTAAAGTTTAGACAACACAAATTTAAAAACAGAATAAAAGTAAGAAACTAATGAAAGACACTATGTTTAGATGCATGCCTCAACATGTCTCACCCCCTACCCCTCCGCTTAAACAGATGGTAGAATAAGCCATTTGGATTTTTTATCGAAAAGAAGTGATTGCCCACCAATCACCAATTTTTTCGTTTGTCATTCTTTTATCAATTCATTGTGGTATAATGTTAACATGGCACTTGTTTTCATATTACATGTATGAACCTCATTTCATTTGATTAAAAACTTAATTGTGCAATGTTCTTGTCAGGGTCCGGCTTCCTGCCTCTTAGTTTGGTAAATGTTTGTTTTCCTGTGCAACCCTTGTTTTTGCTTTGTCATTTCAGGAGACTTGACCGGGCAGCCGGGTAGAGTCTCTCCTCACACACCTGCTACTCATTTCCTGATTTGCTTGGTGCCTTCTTAAGCCTGGTCTTTGCTGCAACAGGTGTCAGCACATCTCACATTCAATGTTGTACTTACCTGTTCAGCTCAGCTTGGCTCTGCACCACACTACATGTTTTTACTCTGGTTTTAACTCCTTGTTTCTTTTTGTTTCAGTTTTTCTTCGCCCTTAGTTAATCCTTATTTGGTTAAGTATTTTGGTTTTTGATTTTGTAAATAAATTGTCATCTCTCTGCTTTGCTGCTCCTTCTTTGGGTCCATACATATCCTGAGTAATATCATAACAGTTCTGCCACACAGAGCCCATAGTTTGCACGGTAGATATTCGAGAAAATTGTATTTTTTGTAATTAACTTTTAAAACTATGATTATTCAGGCGGTAATATTTTTGGTGAAATGCAACTTTTTTTTTTCCTCTTCACCCTAATTAGCTGATGTGAACCAGGTGTGTGTGTCACACATGTTGAATGATAGTTACAAATACAGAGAAACAGCTCTGAAGCACCGTGCAAACAACTCACTGAAAACCGTAGGTCCTATTGAAAAACTGAACACACCGTGAATGTCCTGAGAACCTCCTGAACAACATGGCTTAAATGTGGCCACAGGAGCGAGAGAAAAAAGTGGTTCAGTCTTTGATTTTGCCAAGTCTGAGGCAGCAGTTATAATAAAGTCTTATGTTGGATTTTGGGGTCCTCCAGGACCCGCGGGCCCAACCGCCCGTTGGTGCGTGGTCAGAGATAAACAGGAAAAACCTCTGGTTAATACTAGAGAATCCAAGGCACAACAATGGAATGAAAGTTTCAACAGATACAATTTATTTGTGCACAAACTTACAGAGATCTCTGTGGTCCAACAGACAGGTCACCTCAATGGGATCGTGTCTCCCTCTCTAGGAGTCAGGGCAAACAGACCCAGAACAAAGTAACAGTAAGGAATATATGTGTTGCCATCGCCACTCCCGACCGCCTGTATATGGAGTTGTTATAATAAAGTTGATTTGTAGTTATCTCAGGATGTGTGGGTAGTTATCACAGAATGTGCGGGAGTGATGAGAGCAGGACAGTGTGTATCAATTAAAAGATTCCATTGCTCTGTGTCCTTGAAATAGAATGTGAGTGCAGTACAATGTTTAACAAAACAGAATGTGTGCTGAAACAGAATGTGTGCAGTACAATATTTCAGTTATTTTAACACTTAATGGGACAGAAACTGTATTTCATTGTGCTCTGACCCTGACTGAGCCAAAAGTATAAGTCTGTCTGCTTCCAAACATCACAAGAACCCCAACAAATGTTCCTATGTTTTGATGTATTTTTTATGTCTATGGGGCCAAAGGCTTGGGATTTACAGCGAGTTGTTCCTGAAAGTTTTGTGTCTGGATCTTCATTCTTTACACTCTAACTCACTGGAGCTGACGCAGTACACACCAATGTTAAACTCTGGAAAAACTCCAAAAAGTGTCTACATTTTGAATGGTGTCTCTAGCTGAAAGTATGACTTATAAAGAGTTGAATGATGCAGGAAAAAGTTGAAGTTTAAAAAAATCTCTCAATTTGTTTCCTATGGAAAATTTTTCACGGAAAATGTTGAATAATTCGGAAATATTTAATATTTTGGACTGAATACATCCGATTGATTCCAAATTGGGCTCAACACAATGAAGTTTGAATGGTTTGAATATCATGAAAACTGTAGAAGGAATGCATTAAAAAAGGGCAGAATAATAAGTTTGAGGGTTGCGGGGGTGCTGGTGCCTAACTCCAGCTGACATAGGGTGAGAGGCAGGGTACACAATGGACAGATCACCAGTCCAGACAACCATTCACTCTCACATTCACACCTAGGGGCAATTTAGAGTGTCCAATTAGCCTAATTCCCAAATCTGCATGTTTTTTGGACTGTAGGAGGAAACCAGGGTACCTGGAGAGAGCACATGCACACATGCTAACCACTACACCAACTGTGGGCCCCTTATAGAATCTCCAAAAAGTAGTTATTCTTTTTATAGCACTGAATTAGGTGAAACTACTGGGCAAAATATTGGCTAACTTAAATATTTCTTTACATCAGACATTTTCCACCTGTGGGCATTGATATGCAGTTTTCACACATTCACCTTCAGGAGAGACAGCAAGTACAATTAAAACATTTTATACATTCAAGATTTTGTATTTGTCATTCAATCATTATGTTACAGGGGAACAAAATGTATTCCCTACCAGGTGTTTACACAAAATGTACAAAGTAGTGGAGACAGAAAAATAAAAAATGAATAAAAATAAATAATAAATGTCCAAGACATCCTTCTGCAGTCTTGGAGGTGGTTCATTTCTCTCTGTCTCATGTGATTCTGGGTCAGACTCTCGTACAAGGAACTGGCATCACAAACCAGTTTATGCCAACCGCCAATTTCAAAAATCTGTTATCAACATCAAAAAATCCAAAGTGAAGACTATCCACATACATATAGTGTACATTATTGACAGCATAATAGAGGAGGACACTTTTAGGAGGATGAGTTGAATTTATTGTTATCCTCTTTTCTATTTTTTTTCCTTTCCCTTTCTCCTTATATTTTACTTAACCAGCTTTTGCAAGAAAGAGAGAAAAAACAAACTTTAAACTTGTTTTAAAATTTTTATTTTCTTTTAACTGCCAAAGAAACAAAAAAGTGTCTTTGATGCCAATGATCAACCCCTGAAGTAAGTGCATGGCACCTGCACTATGGGAACATGACTGATATCCAAAATTAGGAATGATGTTTCAGAAAATAGCAGACTCAGGGTCAAGCTCCTAGACACAAAACTGACACATAAAGATTACAGAGGCAACAGCACATTCCGCATCCATATATACGGACATGTGTGGTCTCGGCTCACTCTGGCCTTGAAGATGCGTTGGTTAATTTTGTCTTGACTACAGCTCTATTGGAAAGGTTTTACATGTTTAAATAATAATTAAATAATGAATTCTTCCTCTCATTAAAATTGAACAGTTGCACATGACTAAACCATCTCTGACTTGTCACTCTGCATTTATTTCCAAGCTGTTCAACGTATTATCATGAGAAAAGACAACATCCATTGCGGAAAGACTAAACATGAAAGTTAAGCAAGTGCTTTCTGTGTTTAAGTTAACGTGTGTATTTCACATTTTAATGTATCCTGTGTTCTTTGATCTTCTGTTATGTACTTTAAATTAGTTTTGTGTAAAATTGCCTTTCCAATTTATTAACAAACATTCTAAACAAGTAGACTGTGACCATACTATCAGTTGTCTAGACAATATGTAAATGACTTAATTAGCTCTAATGAACCCCATTAGTATCCCTTGAGGTACATATCCATCCTTCATTATAACTTCTCTGAAGAAGCCATCTCGTGGGCAGTGACAAACATGGCAGGAAGTGAAAATAATCATCACAGTAGTTTTTAAAATAACACTTGAGTTCACATTAGCAAGTGAGATGTTGTATTGTAGTGCCACAGTTTCTCAACTGACTGATTTATCTAGGTCCATGGTTCTCAAACTGTGGTACATGAGCTTCCTCTATTGGTACTTGGAGGAAAATCAGAAATATTGTTCTACTGTATATGGGTATGTGAACAGAGTGGAGCTGATCGTCTCCATCTTAATTTCACTAGAACAGTGTCTGAAGTATATGTGAGAAAGAGGAGGATGATAAGAGAGCAGATTATCTTATTTACACCACTGTATTTTAACATCGGTGATAATGGTGGTACTTCGAGAGCTCAATATTTCCTCAGGTGTTACTTGGTATGAAAAGTTTGAGAACCACTGATCTAGGTTTATTTTCCCTGGTCCAACTTGTGTTCATCCGACTACTTGTCAATCTGCTGTGAATAATTAACAGTGATAGAGTTGACTGCATTGGTTAAATAGCTGATTTATATACAGTACATGATGTTGAACCTGTTGTAGAAATTAGACTTTTATTTCTGTAAAAATGTTATCTGTTGTTTGAACTGGAAATCTGTGGGGAGAAAAGTTATATTTGTAACTCCTATTTCAGGTAAGTAATATTAAAGGGAAGTTGTCCATGGTTGTCTCTCAGCCTGAGCACTCCTTACACAAAGTCACACTAAAGTCCACGAACACGCACGAATGCTGTGAATGCATGCACAGGGTTCAGACGAGATGGAAGTCAAAGAACATGTCAGGTAATCATTTCAATTATTGATATAATTTAAGTGATTGGTTTATTAATCACAATTTAGTCAATTAATTTATTACAATAGCGGCTCATTAAAGTGTTTTAAGGTTTGGAGTGTAAAGAGTATGAACTAAAGAATGAACTAAACATTTGCCTTTTAATTTTTTTTACTGTTTGTATCATCTATTTTGATTTAAAGTGTCAGGAAAGAAGCGGAAAACTATACTTTCTGCTTCTCCCTCACCCCCTGCTCATTTTGTGGCTGATTATCTCAACAAGACATTAAGCTTTGTATGAGAACAGACTTCAGGTATTGAACAAACACTGGTTGCAAGGGAGTTACGTTTTTCTGTTGCCTAATCAGCTGACTGTAGTGGGTGGAGCCAGTCTAGGTCCACCCAGACAATTTTATTCTGGTACTCCAAGGTGTCAAAAGTGGAATAGTTGGGGCTGGTTTTGCTACTATTCTGAAATGAAACGCAAAGAAATTTGTACTGTACCACACCAAACTGAACAATTCCACTTGATAGAAACATGACTCTCCAGTAGTGATTTCATGGGATATAAAGTACATCTCAAAACAGGGAAATTACAGTAGATTTTATAATTTAATATTATAATATTAAAGTAATGGTATAAGGGTCAGAAAAAAAATCACCTGGCTATAGAGATTTCATGGGATATATAGTATAAAATGGGGAAATTACAGTAGATTTAATATAAAGATACATCTCAGAATACACATATTTTCACCCACTATAATAATATTAAAATGATGCTATGAGGGTGAGAAAAAAAATCACATCAAGATAAACAAAAAAAAACATAATCAGATTTATAAAACACTACTGTTCTGTAACTCATCTTCTTGACCTCTTTGGCTTGGGCCTAGATGACATTGGTATCCTCCCTGTAGGCGAAGCTAATGGGGAAGATGCCGATAGTTCCTGCACAATGTCCCTCCAGCCATTCCTCATTAACTAGAAGAGAGAAGTGAAGATGATGTATAAAGAAAATGTCTATGTAATGCAGAGAAAATACAACTTCGGAGCTCACCTTCACCCAAGATGTCAATAGTGTCACCTTCACTGAACTCCAAGTCCTCTGGGCCCTGAGCAATGTAGTCATACAGTGCCACCATCTGGTACAGGATGTTATAGTTGGTGAGTGGGTCTTCTTTCTGCAACATTTATTATCATTAATGTTAGCAATAAATTAATAATGAATAAATACATTTTTCTAAATTCTAGGGATCAGGTAGGCTACTGTAGTGCCACAGTTTCTTATTGATTTATCTAGCCATTCAGTGTGAAATAGCTAGCAATGTATAGGTTAATCTAAAATCTATCCAACATCTATTAGATATTTCAACATCTGATCTAAAATGATTATTAAGTAACATGGATCTCAGTCTCAAAGGTCTAACGGTAAATCTCAGAGAAATTCTTAATATCTAAATCAGGAACCTAAATCAGGAACCACTCGGACAAGTCTAAGTATAGAGGTTTTTGATCTGGACTTGGTGTAATGTGGTCTGGATCCAGAAAAGCAGTAAAACAATTTTCACAAATAGGTAAAATGTTAAATCAGTGTTTTGAAGAATCGACAGCCTCTGTGGAACAATCAAATTGAAGTCTGATCATTCTAAATATAGAGATTTTGGATCTGGATCCAATTTGGTCTAGATGCAAAAAAGCAGTGAAATGTCCCTTTTTCTAATTTTTTTCCAATATCACAAGTAAATAAAAGTGGTGGGAGTCAGGGCAGGGGTTTAAACAACTTTAAAGTTTATTTCAAATCCCTACAACGCACGGTCAAAGCAGTAAGAAGTGACATTAGGTAGGATCAGCCACTCTGCGGAGCCAGTTACATTGATTATTTTTTTTAGATTATGTATGGATCAAACCCAAGGGAACATTGTGGAGACTGAAAACAAATTTTGTGAATGATCCTTAGTGTCAAAATATATAAAGAAAGAAAGAGAGGTAAGAGGTAAACCCATAATGAGGTCCGCCATAAAGAGGAAAATAATAAACAAATCACAGAATTAATAAGAAAATTAAAATCCTTAGAGAGTACATTGAGGGGCAAAGCCAGATCTTACATACAAAACAAAGTTTATTCAAAATTAGTGGAGTCAAATAGCAGGAAAGGCCAGATTAGTTAAACAAAGTTTCTTTGAAAATGGGCCCAAGTCCAAAAGACTCCTGACATGGAGAATACACAAACAAGGTGAAGAGAGCAGAGGAACAGAGTAGTGTCATAGGACTGGTTGTTAAAATCCCTGATATATCAGCTCGTCAGTTGCCTTGGTTATAGATGTCATCCTGGGTGGGGTTGAGTTGGGTGATGACCATATGGTGCCACCAGAGCATCTTCAGTTGTGCACTATGGGCTCATTGGGTGTTTCGGCCTTTATCACAGGACACCTAGGTCTGATCAGCCTGTGATGGGCCAGCCCAGGAATTTTCAGCTTGACGATGAAAACACACCAGAAGGATTTCCACCAGAAGACCAGGTCTGAGTGCAGGTTGGTTGCTGCAACTTCGTACGGGAAGGTGAGCTTCTGGGTTAGATCAACCTGCATATCCAGTCCTGGGCTGCATCCAGTGACCGTAATGGATTGGGCCCCCAATTCTCATCTCCTCAACTGCAGGAAAGTATTCTGGGCCTTTGGAGGAATGGGATTGTGGTTACCGGCTTTCTCAAGTTCAGTAGCCAAGCACTTTAGCACTTGATTGTGGCGCCACATATATCTTCCTTGGGTTACGCTGGTCTTACAACCCACCAGGATGTGTTTGAGGGTTGGTGGGGCAGCGCACTGGGGACAAGCTGGATCCTCTCCAAATCAGAGATGTAGGTTGGGTGGAGAGGATAGGACATCATACGTGGCTTTAATAATGAAACTCAGCCTATTGGACTCAATGTTCCACAGGCCGCTCCTTGTGATGCTCCTTTTCTCCACGCCATCCCACTTCATCCAACATCCTTGCTTGGCTTGGGACACAGCAGTGGCACATCTTCGTGCTTCTCCCTGGTGGCATTCTGATGGAGTATCCTTTTGCCATGTGGGTGTTGTTGCTCTGCAATGTTGGACTTGCCCCACTATGTCCCGGAACAGAATAATAATCCAAGAGGTAGCATATGAGCAAATAAGTCTATATCGAGACTGAAGACAAAAAAAAAAAAAAAAATGCCAGGCACTGATGGCTGCCCATCAGAATGGTACAAAGCCTGTGCCTGTAAGGTGATGATACTACCAATAAAGAATGTTTAATTATGTACTATGAAGTGGAGAACCCCCTGTATATTCGAGGCAAGCATTAATTTCAGTAATTGCTAAACTGGGTAAAGACAGGACAAATTGTAAACTATTACTTTTTTAAACTTGATTGATT
The DNA here is from genome assembly GCA_016785285.1 of Brachirus orientalis. NCBI lineage: Eukaryota > Metazoa > Chordata > Actinopteri > Pleuronectiformes > Soleidae > Brachirus > Brachirus orientalis. The sequence goes on from JAFBJR010000591.1 coordinate 1,368,720, forward strand.
ACAGATTATATGCATCCATATTACCTAATGGATTGAAAAATACAATCCCAATTCTTATAGACACAAACCAAACAGGCTTTGTTAAGCAATTTCTGGACAATGTGAGACAGGCGTGATCTTGTTCACTATACTGTATGAAAAAAAAAAATAATTACATTCTGTAGTTATTCTTCATGCAGAGAAAGCCTTTGATTCAGTCTGCTGGAGTTATTTATATTTGGCTCTTAAACACTTTGGTTTTAATGATCAGGTTATCGGATGCGTTAAATCTCTATACTGCTCCCCTATAGGTAGAATTAAAATAAGTGACTTATTGCCTGGAAAAATATTCTGAGCTTCTTTATAACATCCAAATCCACAAAAAGACACAAAGCAAAAAATATGGCCAATGTTGCAGAAGATATGGTAATACTGTATATCTGCTGGTCATTTTCACATTTTTGGGGAATGTTCTGCTATAACTCCATTTTGAAAAAAGTAGTAAAGATTACTACCTAGTTATTAAAGTAAAGTTTAAGAACTAGGTAGTATGCTGTAGTATCAAAAGACTTGCATGAGACCTGTGCAAGTCAAACATGGTGTCGCGTTCTTAGACCAAAAATTTTTCTCTACTCTACATACCCCCAAATAAATATTAAACAGGAAAAAGCATCAACCATACTTCGTTTTTCCACTGGAAGACAGAAAAAAAGGAAGACTGCAGGATCTACAGGATTACAATGAAGAGTGCTGTCACCGATTAGTAATGGGGAAAACAACCAAAACACCTGTTCCAAAAGAAGTCGACCGGAGGACTCACCCAAAGCCACTTCACTGCCAGACTTCACTGCAAATTTATGGAGATTCTTACCTCCATGAATAAAAAAATATCCAGCTTTGATGCCCATCTTTCGTGGGTGGAAGTCTTGCACAAAGAGTTTCAGTCGCCGCGGGAATCTCTGGAGTTTAGCCAGCAACAGGTGTCCTTGCTTGCGGCTGAAAATGCCTCCCTTAAAGATAGTTAAAATCCCTCACCGAGGAAACGCAACGTCTTTCAGCAGAAAATAAACACATTAAGGACACACTCATTGATCTTCAGGCCCATAGCAAGAGGGATAACCTGGTTTTCTCCGGTATTCCAGAAAAAGTCGATCCAGAAACAACACTAAGAAACCTTATCGAGAAACAACTAAAACTCCCGGCAGACACAGTCAAAGACATCTCGTTCCACCGGGCACACCAATTAGGAAGGAAATGACAGGATGGCCAGCGCCTGTGCCCGATTGTGGCCAAATTTGAACATTTTAAACAAAAGAAGTTAGTAAAGGGCAGGGAGCTGCGAGGAATGGACTTCAGCATAAACGACCAGTTTCCCAAGGAGATCCTGGAGCGACGAAGGAGGCTGTTCCCGCTAAGGAAAAAGTTTATTAAGGTGGATCCCAGTCAGCTGTACCGGGATAAAATGTAACTCCCTGGCTCTATTAAAACTTGAAATACAGATCTGTCTCCTCTTAATAAGTCACAATACAATCAAATTCTTATTGAAAATTCTCTCATCCTCACTTTTGTTTATCATCGGTTCTGTAACTAATATTACGTAACATTATAATGCACGTCTCAATAGTGTAATCCACATCAAACCTCCTAACAGTGACAATGTCTCATTGGTTTTGGTTAGATTTGTGCTCTGTGTTCCAGTTTATGTGTTCCCTTTTGTGTTCTTCATATATCTCTCTACGGGTTTTTTCTATATTCTTGTACCTTTGTTCTACTCTCTGCTACTGTTTACAGTATGTACCTTGTATTTAATAACCATATCAAGATTAGGACCCCACCTACACCAACACAATACATGCACTCGCTTGCTCGTGCACACACATCCCATGCGCAAAGTCACATACACCCACGCACGTACATCCATATACAGGCTATGATCTCGCATACACAGGCAGTCAGACAGGCACACGTACACATACACACACACACACACGCACACACACACGCATACACACAAACACATCCACACACACGCACACGTGCCCATAAAGAATACACACAGCTTACACCAGATTTAGTCAGATTGCCAGTTCACTTCACCACAATTCCGTCACATATACTCAGCAAACTACAACTTTAGCTAGCTATCATGATCAATAAAAACTTAAACTTCACACATAAAAACACTATTATAGACTCAGAAGTGGTAACACAGACTTGTGCATTTCTAACATACTGTATATGGACCAAATATTGATGGCCCTTCCTTCTTTCACAATTTTTTTCTCCTCACTCTCCTCTCACCTCGACACAACACTCATAGTGGGAGGGGTCTTCAACATGGCATTCAACCCAGAACTTGATAGACTCAGTATAGCAGGAACAATATGGAACTGGCAATCGACAGAATTAACAATACATGAATGATTATTATTATTCTTTTCACCTGTACACGAATTGACTACTTTCTCATCAACAGCTCATTTCTATCAGTTGTCACAGACACTCAGATTCATCCTATCGCCATTAGTGACCATGCACCAGTCTTACTAAATATATTTAAAAAGGCTGTCACACCACCAACCAGAAACTGGAGATTTAATACATCATTATTAAATGATGCAAATTTCATTAAATACTTTGAAAGAGAGTGGACAATATTTCTGGAAACTAACGACCTGCCAGGAACATCACCATGTGTTCTCTGGGAGACTGCAAAAGTAGTAATTAGGGGTAAAATAATCTCTTATTCCTCATTTGAATTAGACCTAAAACAAAAAAAAATTGAGACTACTTATTCCTTATCCCAAGACCAACATATGTTGAGCAATATAAGAAAAGAAGAGTGATTATGTTTGGAAAACTTTGAGCATAATAACAAATCTAGTAAATACTTACCAACTTAAACTGAATAAAGAAAAAACAACTATTCACTCCATAAAAGACTCCGATGGGAAACTAAGCCATACAGCTGAAGAAATACTGTAAATACATTTTTTTAGAGATTTTTATAAAAACCTATATTCATCCAACAATAACTCATCCAGTACAGATATAAACACTTTTCTAAATTCCATAGATCTACAAAAAATTAACAATGAACAGGTAAAAATCATAGAGTCCCCTGTCCCAATGACTGTACTCCATGAAGCCCTCCATCATATGCCAAACAGAAAAGCCCCAGGAACAAATGGATTCCCAGTTGCGTTCTACAAAGAATTTTGGCGTATACCACCAACATTCTATAAAATGGTAATGGATATGAAGGAAAGTGGCACTCTTCCCCTCAAAACATGAACACAGCACATATATGTCTCCACCTCAAACCTGATAAAGACCCCCACACTCCCAATAAATCATCCGTTTGCACTTTTTACCCTTGTCTTCTCATTTGGGTTCGCCTTAGCCTTGTGGTTCTTTGAATCGTGACAGTCACTAATCATTCATTAAGCTCCACCACCACAGCATCCACCTGCACCTGAGGGAGTGATAAGTCGGAGCCTCGACGCCAAACATGACCATTTGTACACTGATGCAATTAACAGTTTAACACTCAATAGTGAGTTGTCTGACTGAATATCTTGTCTTTTTTCTGGCCTTGCCTGATTTCAGCTCTGCCTTGAGGAGCCTGTTTTGAAGCTTTCATACTGTGCACCTCACTACAGCTGTTTTTTGGAATTCTTTTTATAGGTCAGATGAAGTAAGTCTAGTGGTATGTAACATTTCAGAGTTCAAATCGCACCTGTTTTAGCTTTGTTTTCCAAATGTCTTCTGCTTTAGTATCCTGTTGTCTCTTGAATTTCAAGAATTTCAAGTATGACAGTATGACACCTGCTGGAGCCTGGTCATCGTTCATGTTTCCTTCACTGTTCACCGCTGCTATCTTCCTCTGTGAGTAACTGCCATACACACTGCCGCTGTGTATATGTCGCCTCATTGCTGCACTGCCTCACAGCCGCTGGAGCAGCTTACCTTCCCTGCACACTGACTGCACAGTGTCCCTCGATGCTGGACTGGACTACTGCCCTCTCTTCCCCACCCGGGAAACCCCCCACTGTTCCCTTGCACATTATCTGTATGAACAATAAAACTGAACTTTCACATGGTGACACATGTTGAACTGAACCCCTGATGATAGAATTAATCTAAATGAAAATAAGACTGAAACTGATTTTTGAAAGACCTGACCAAGTTAAACTGTCCATGTTCCTGGCCTTCTAAGTTTATTTGCCCATTCTGTCAAAAATGTTGGCATAATCTTTGACTGCTCTTTTTTAAACTAGAGAAACACATCAGTTCAATTGTAAGAAACTGTTTTTTTTTTCTGTGACTTTGATAGTTATTTATGTTTTTCAAGTCAAGATTGGATAACTTTTTATGTGGGTACAGACCAGTCATCTCTTCATTGGCTATAATTAGAGCAAAATGCAGCAGCTTGTCTTCTGACCAGAAAAAAAGAGTGACTACATAACACCAGTTTTGTCCTCCCTTTTTGTAGACACATACTGAACTAATCACTCACTCAGTGAGGGAGTCTCCGTGTGTCCCAGCTAATACAATCAGCATAAGATGTTTACAATACACTTAAAGCGAGAGCATTAAAGACACACGGTCTAGTTCCCCGTTGTTTTACCAGACTTTATCAGTAAACACAAACATAAATGTTAGGCTGGTCTGTAATGAGAGGACACTGTACGTTAATTAAATATCTTAATATGACTTCACTCAGACAATTCAGAAACTAATAGATGTAGTAAATTTTTGTATGTTTCAAGTCAGTAGATGATGTAAAAAGTTTAATATTGTAACAAACACTAACCGTTTCTGTGATTATTTAATGCAAGACTGAATTATATTTATTAGTGCAGAACTCTGATCTCACTACCTTTCATGGTTTCTGCTGCATGTTTGTTGAAACCTACAATATGACAAAAACAGCAGACTGAGACAGATCCTCTCACTGCCAGGAAACAGTACGTGAACTGATTCATCAGCTGACTCGTTCAATGTGAGGAAACATTATGTGAACTGGTTCATCAGGTGATTTGTTCATTGCGAGGAAACAGTATGTGAACTGGTTCATCAGGTGATTAATTTACTTACTGAAGTTAGCAGCGCATGCCACGTACCAGTTCTGAACTCACTTATCAAGGAAATTTCAAAAGTGTTCCTCTCACAGCGAAGAAACAGTACGTGAACTGGTTCATTAGTTAATGAGTCAGCCCTCACCATATACATTCTGTTGAATCAGTTGACCGAGTGAGTCAGAGGTAGTCTGAGCTTCGATCATGCAGGAAGAACTGAATGATTTGGTGAATGAATTTTTTGAAAGAATCTTTTTAATGAATGAATTGGAAAGATTCAGTACACCTAAAAGTACTGTTGTTCCCATCACTAGCTTTCTTTTCCTATTCTCACCCATGGTGTTTCACAGCCAGGGGGAGATCTCCATAACACTCTTGTTATGCCTGTGCAGCACTTTAGTCAACTAAGGTTGCTTTAAATGTGCTATGTAAATAAAGTTGAGATTGACATTTAAATATTCACCTGACACCACAGGGTGACTCTGCCAGCTGCAGCAACATCCTGCATCGTGGGACCTGATTCCACTTCTCCACCCATTGGTATGAGCACCTGGGAGCCATGCGGCTTATGCCTGCAGAGTGAAAAGGAAAAAGGAAACAATTATGGGAGTATGGGCATTAATGGGGCAAACCTGGTCTGGCAGAATATTTTAATGAAATTAATCTTTTCTAAAACACAGAACATTTCAAGCCTTAAAATGAGCCTCTGCTACATCTTATTAGTTGTTAGTTCCTAGATTGATTTTCGATACCTGCTTGAATGAACAGGTCCCACTGTTATGTGTGATGGATCATATCTCATACTCTGCTTTTTAAAGCTGCTCTCATTACTGAAGTTGCAGCTGTAGTATCTTATAGCTCATGTTATGCTTGCATAAAAGATACTGAACGACTGGAGGGTGGAATAGAGAGGGAGACAGAAGTGGGTGAGCAGGAAGCAGTTACCTGAGGCGCAGCTGATTCGCGGGCTGGCCGAGTTTGTGTGCGATTTGTTCCTTTACTTCTTGGTATGGTGCATCCAGAGGCACAGACAAAGCAACAGTGTATGTGTAGTGGACCTTCACCAACACAGAGCCCATATCTTCAAGGTGAGCTGAGCTGGCAGCCTGGAAGAGCAGTGAGCAGACATCAACATCAGCAACATCATTTCCTATTATATAAAACTAAATTTAAAAATCTTGAATGGAGCTTCTCATTGTGAATACTTTTTAATGATTACAATGGAAGCAATAAATGGCACATATTTGTGTATATATAGAGCATATAGCCTTAAGTATAGTCTTTTGAGTCTTGATTAGATAACCAACTTGAACCTATTGGATCCAACTTGAACCTGTTAGATTTGGACAAAAATTCAGAAATGATTTTTGCCAATTGAGATAGTAATTTTAGTTCTTTTTAAAGGAAAAAAATTTGCTTTGTGGAAAAAATGGTTTTAACAGTAATCTAATGTCTATTAATCTAATGTGTAAAAATAAGTGATAAGTAAAAGTGATAAGTGTTTGACCTCATGTCTCTGTTTAGAGCAGGTTTTTACTATTTACAGTGGCACATTGAACACAACAAACAGGGTATTGAAGCCATCCACGGTTGATGCTATCTTTTTTTTCAATAGCAACAAATATACCACAATTATTGAATTATTCTTTACATTTAGATGTTTTTACATTTCTTATCCAAACAAATTCTACATCTGTGCTGCACACAGTGGTGCGCACACCTCCAAGTTTAAAGCTTGTCAAGTGAACCATTCAACAGTTATTTGCTTAACGGGCAGATGTTTATGTATGCCACTGTGAGGACTTTGTGAGAAAATTTTAATGTGTTTTAAATATATATTAACATGAATCCGACATATTGTAGCAAACAGATAAATGAAAATATGCTATCTTTCATTCACAGATGGCTTGAGGATTCACTGTCCCTATTACTGGTATGTTTAAAATAAAACCATGAATCTGTCATTTATTTTAGCAGTTTAGAATTGTGTGCAAGATATCAGGTATGTTTATTACAGATCTTCCCAGGACCGGTTGGATGTCGGTTCACGTAACGTATTGTGTCACTTACTGTTTTCACTGGTGTTACGTTGTGTTTCTCCTGCTCTCTACTGCTGGAAAACTTACTCTAAAATCACAATCTAGTCTCTGAATTAGCATTTGTTCTGTTAATCGTTTATTGCTTTAAGCTTCTGTTAGCAACACCTTCACTTAACTCTATCACGTAGATTCACACTCTGCGGTTTTCCTAGCTTAACAGTTAGCTTAGCAGCAATGGCTTCTCTCTCTCTCTCCTTCTCCCTCTCCTGCTCTCTCTTGTGTTTAGTGCCATATGTTTAGTTACTCCTCTGCCTCCTTTAGCGATAACGGTACTTAATAAATGTAGCTTGTTTGCCAGGATGGAAGCGAGACTTTGCGAGTTAGAAACCGGGCTCCGCACCATAGAAGCTAAATCAGTTAGCCAGTCCCTTGTAGCCGGTGCGGACCACATAGTGGTAGCATTAGCTCCCCCAGCAGGTGGGAGATCATCAGGGTAGCTGGGTGACTGTCCGTAATAAAAGGCGTAGTGCTAAACAGAAAAGCCCGGTTCTTTCTGACCATATTGTCACCTTAGATGACATCAGCATGGCATCCAGTTCCATTGTAAGGAACCTTGGAGTTATTTTTGACCAGGATATATCATTTGACTCACGTATTAAACAAATTTCCAAAACAGCCTTCTTCCACCTGCGGAACATTATGAAAATTAGAAACATTTTATCCTTAAAGGATGCTGAAAAACTAGTTCATGCTTTTGTTACATCAAGATTAGATTATTGTAACTCAGTACTATCTGGATGTTCTATTAGGTCTGTTAAAACCCTTCAGTTTATTCAAAATGCTGCAGCACAAGTTCTTAATTATCAGGCCCCATCATATCTTAAAGACCTAGTTTCACCTTATCAGCCCAACAGATCACTTCGGTCCCAAAATGCAGGTTTACTTGTAGTTCCCAGAGTGAGAGGGAGAGCCTTTAGTTACCAGGCTCCTCTCCTGTGGAATCAACTGCCAATGTTGGTTTGGGAGGCGGGCACTCTCTCTGTATTTAAAGTTAAACTTAAAACCTTCCTTTTTGGGCTCCACCCCAACCGGTCGAGGCAGATGACCGCACATCTTTGAGTCTGGTTCTGCCAGAGTTTTTTTATCTCCACTGATGCTGAGTGCTCATTGTGTGAACTGTTGGGTTTCTTTTCTCTCTGCAATATTGCAAAGGTTTTGGCCTTACTATATACAGTGTCTTGAGACAATGTGTGTTGTGATTTGGCACTATACAAATAAAATTGAATTGAATTGAATATATAGCTGATGCAGGTTGTATACAAACACTATTTGCTGGCATACAGTGTTGTAGATCTGGATGTGAGGCTATGAAGAGTGTGGATATTACCTGTTTGCTGGCTGTGTTGGGAAGCTCTGATGCAGGCAACATATGGGTGGCAGTAGTATAGGAGGGAGGTGGAGAGCCTGAGGTGATATGTGCTACAAAGAAAACAGCACAATTGCTGTCAGAGCTCAACAGTGATGGAAAGATAGGCAGGCAGATGTGGTCTTGGATTGTGTTCCATATTTTACCTTGTATACAATGTCTTGTAGAAAGTACTTACACATTTTCAAAAATTCCAGATATTGTCTCCCTAATGTCAATGAAAGTGAACGTAATGTCCAATTAGCAGCATTTAACCTTCCAATATTACCTATAATAATGTGCAAGCATTTCTTTAAAAAACTGGTGCAATAGACCTCTGCAACAGCAGATATTTTTTGATATGAAAAAGTCGGACAAACATGGGTTTTAGCAATTATGTTAATTAGGGTTCCACTGCAGTTTTAAAGGAGACATAGAATGGTCTTTTTGAACCAAAAATTGAGATTACTGATGTCTTCTTAGATAAAATAAATAATATTTATGGTCTCTTCAGATTAAGTCAGTTTATTGCTGCTCTCTGCCAGCCTCTGAACAGGCACTCTGTTTCAGAGCTAATGCCCGCCCCCCAGAACAATGACGCTCCGTAGCGGAGTGCTACTCTTCCTCGCAGTTGGAGCGTCAGTTTGAGTGCCTGCATGGTTTAATTTACCCTAATGTGGAAAATACAAAACAATATTATGGATAATGTAAAACAATTTTGGTATAAGTTGTTCCCTATCCTTAAGTAACACACACCAACTTCCGCCTGCCGCATTTAGTAATTAGCGCAGGAACGCTCATGCTACGAGCCAAAACATACTAGCCAACACGTAAATATCTCGGTTTCACACAGCTTGTACAGCGATACGCTGGTAAACAGCGCCACATGGAGTTGAGACAAACAAAAAGCGAATTAACACCGACCTCCGTCTGCCACATTCAATAATTAGCATAGGAATGCTCATGCTCGAGCCAAAACACACTAGCCTACACATAAACACACAAACTGAGACAGAGAACACACGCTGCCTTTCAAATGTGGCTGCAATTAGCCATCGTTAGCTATTGCTATACGTGACTAGAAGCATTCAAGCTCATGAAGACATTATTACTTCATTTAGAAATACTTACACTGGCTCCAGGAAATCCATTCCAGATTGTTGGAACTGCCCCCTCCTTTAGATGAAGTTTTGAGCTGAGTTGCCCAAAGTTTGTGTAACAATTTGCTTCAAAGTGATTGCTACAAACAGCATTTCAGGAAGCTTAGCAGGGATATTACTATCAAAAATGAAAGATATCCGCTCTTTTTTCCTCATTAGAAGGGGGTCTACAATGCACCTGGTGTTGTTTTTGACAACCAGCAACAGAGCAACAATGAACTGAACCTTTCTTCTGAGACACATTGCTCTTAACAGATACAACAGTTGTAATGGTGGAAGTGATTCAGCTGCTTCTTCTTCAGGTTGAATGTTCACGCCCATGACTGGGAGTAGCTGTTGAGGGAGGGTTCGTTGCACGGCAAATGTGCTAGCTACCTAACTAAATTTTTCAAAACCGCTTGCTTGAGCACAGATTAACAGAGAAGCCCTTTTTTCTCAAAAGTGGCTGAAGTGTTTATTGTGACACTTTAGTGATGTTTAGATGTGGGACGGACACGGGGACACACCAAGAAACATCAGAAATTTGATTTTCCAGTCAATGTCCCCTTTAAGAGAGCCAGGGTTGGTAGGTCAAACTAAATACATCACACTTTAAAACAATACAGGACAATACAGGACAATACAGGTAGAGGCATAGAGGCGTAGATGTAGTATCGTGAGATTACGCGAGACGTGTGTGACCAAAACATGGCGACGCACATCTAGACCGAAAAACTTCGTCTCATTTACAAAAATAGCCAATTAACCAAGGCTAAAATTTACAAAAAAAGGAAAAAAGGAAGTCTTTAAATCACGTTTTCTTTCCCTTCATGGGAATAAGAGAATAGGAGGCTGGAGGATCTAGAGGACTATATTGACGAGTGTTTTCACCGGCTAGTCATGGGGAAAACAACGAACACAACCACTCCTTCATCTAAAAGAAGCCGTGCGGAAGACTCACCTGGAGCAACATCTTCCCCCGACAGCGAATTTATGGAGATTCTTTCCTCCATAAATGGCAAATTATCCGGCTTCGACGCTCGACTCTCTTTGGTGGAAATCCTCCACCAAGAGTTTCAAGCGCTGCGGGAGTCCCTGGAGTTCAGCCAACAACAGGTGGCTCTACTTGCGGCCGAAAACTCCACAATGAAGGGATCCGTAAAATCTCTCACCGAGGAAACGAAACGTCTCTCGGAAGAAAATAAACTCATCAAAGAATCCCTAATCGATCTTCAGGCACGCAGTATGAGAGATAACCTGATCTTCACTGGGATCCCAGAAAAAACTGAAGAGGATCCAGAGGAAACGGTGAGAGACTTTATTCAAAAGCAGCTGAAACTCCCGGCTGACAGCATTAAGAACATCTTCTTCCACCGGGTGCATCGCTTAGGAGGAAAGCGGCAGGATGGCCAGCGCCCGCGCCCGATCGTGGCCAAATTCGAACACTTTAAACAGAAGGAGCTGGTGAAGAGCCGGGGCCGGGAGCTGCGAGGAACGGACTTTAGCGTCAACGACCAGTTCCCTAAAGAAATTCTGGAGCGACGCAGGAGACTGTTCCCGCTGAGGAATAAGTACATCGCCGAAGGATCTCGGGCAGTCATCGCCGTGGACAAACTCTACATAAACGGTCAGCTGTACCGGGATAAGGAGGTAACCCCCTGGCTCTTCTGAACTGCAGGTTTGTAATCTATCAACAAAACAAAATGATCTCCAACTAACTCAAATGATCGCTTCTTCTTTCTTAATATCCACAAAAAATAACCTCTAAACCAATATTCACGACCAGTCTATAAATACACGTCTCAGTAGTGTAAAAACGACCACACCACGGTACTGGATCAGCTTACACTGTGTCCTCTGTTTTTAATTACATATTCCTTTATGTGTTTCCCCTTGTGTTCTGTCATGTTACTGTATTTTTATTGTCTTACGTTTCCCACTATTATTCACCATATGTACATTATACCTAACAACCACATTAAGATTAGGACCCTGTCCACACTGGCACAAGCGCATACACTCACACACACACACACCACAGGCGCGCGTTCATACACACATACAGACACACAAACCCATAGGGATATGCACGCACACTTACATCCACATATTCACATAGGCTCACAACCTCAATTATACAGAGAAGCTAGACAGACACACATAGATACTCACGCACGCACACATACATACTCACGCACGCACACACGCAAACACACGCACACATTACACTACATACATAGATAAGTTTAAATGACACAGACACTCAGGCTCGTTACTTGGAATGTGCGTGGAATCGGCTCTAAGCTCAAAAGACTAAAAGTCCTCAATCACTTAAATAGCCTACAAGCAGACATTGTCTTACTACAAGAGACTCACTTATCTAAGACAGATTGCCAGTTCACTTTACCACAATTCCCACACATTTACTCAGCGACCTACAATTCTAGACAGAGAGGAGTAACTATCATGATCAATAAAAACTTGAACTTCACACATAAAAGCACTTTTATAGACCCAGAACGTAGATACATAATACTTAACCTAAGAATCAGTAACACAGACTTCTGCATTTCTAACATATATGGCCCAAATGTTGACGACCCCTCCTTCTTCCACAATTTTTTCTCTTCACTGTCCACCCACTTAGACAAAACACTCATAGTGGGAGGGGACTTCAACATGGCACTTAACCCAGAACTCGACAGGCTTAGTCAAGCAGGAACACCACGGAACTGGCAATCAACAGAAACACTTAAACAATACATGAGTGATTACGGTCTTTGTGATGTTTGGCGCTGCTGCCATCCAGCTGTCAAAGAATACACCTACTTCTCATCTGTACACAATTCCTATTCACGAATTGACTACTTTCTGATCAATAACACAACCTTATCAGATATCACGGGCACTCAGATTCACCCTATCACTATTAGTGACCACGCACCAGTTACACTGAATATAATTAAAAAGGTTTCCACTCCACATACTAGAAACTGGAGATTTAATACATCATTATTAAATGACCAAAATTTCATCAAATACTTTGAAAGGGAGTGGACAACATTTCTGGAAATCAATGACACACCAGGAATATCACCATGTATCCTCTGGGAGACAGCAAAAGCAGTAATGAGGGGTAAAATAATCTCTTACTCCACATTTAAAAAGAAACAAGACAATCTACTTGAATTAGAATTAAAAGAAAAAATTAAAACATTAGAGACTGCCTATGCTGCATCCCCAGGCATACACTTGCTGAACAATGTAAGAAAATTAAAATTTCAATTGAATAAAATTATCGAAAGAAAAACACAGTTTCAGTTGGAGAGATTACGCCTGGAAAACTTCGAACATAGTAACAAATCAGGCAGATTCCTGGCTAATCAACTTAAACTAAATAAGGAAAAAACAACCATTCACTCATTAAAAGACTCAGATGGGAAGCTAACCCATATGCCGGAAGAAATAAATATAATTTTTAGAGATTTCTATAAAAACTTATACTCATCCAACAATAATTCATCTAGTACAGACGTAAACACATTCCTAAACTCTATAAATCTACCAGAGCTCAACAATGAACAGGTCAAGATCATGGAATCTCCTATCTCAGTGACGGAACTCCATGAAGCTCTCCACCACATGCCAAACAGGAAAGCCCCGGGACCGGATGGATTCCCGGTAGAATTCTATAAAACATTCTGGCCAATAGTAGCACCTCTATTTTATAAAATGGTAATAAAAACTAAGGAAAGTGGCTCTCTTCCCCCAAACATAAACACAGCACACATCTGTCTCCACCTTAAACCCGACAAAGACCCCACACTCCCATCCAGTTATCG
>JAFBJR010000591.1:1384082-1482752 GCA_016785285.1 Brachirus orientalis
GGGGGGGGGCTGTGTCTGCGGCCCCTCGGTGGCTGTGCGTCTCCCCTGTGGGGGGCGGTGGGGGGGAGGGTGGGGTGGGGGCGACTCTGGCCTAGGGGGGCCCTGGGGCTTGGGGGAGGGGGGCTGTGGGCTTGGGCGGGGCTGTCTTCGCTTCGGGGGGGCCGGGGGGGTTCGGGATCACTGCATACTGGCGCCTGGGGGCCCCTGGGGGTGGGTCTGCTTGCGGCGGGGTGGGGCGGGTGTCCCCCCTGGGTGCGCTCCCCGGCGGGGTGGGGCGGGTGTCCCCCCTGGGTGCGCTCCCCGGCGGGGTGGGGCGGGCTCTTCCTCGGTAGCCCGGCGGTGCCCTAGGGTGGGCTGGCGCGGCTCCTGTCCTGGGGGGGATATGGTGGTGGATGTGGGGGTATGTCTGGCCGTGGGGGCCCTGGGGGGGCTGGGGGGGGCGGGGCTTGGACCTGGTCTGGGCCGCTCGTGGGTTGCGGGTGGGGCCGGGGGCTATCCGCGGCGCGGTTCACGCCGGTGTCTGGGGGGCCGCGCTCATTGGGGGCCTCCCTCCCCTGTGGACTGGGGGGGTCTTGCTCTTTCACTGCGGTGGTGTTCCCGGGGTCCCATGGATGGCCCTGCCTAGACGGGCCTGGCTGCTTCTCGGCTGGAGGGCGGGGGAATGTGGGGCTGCCGGTCAGGAACCCGGCACCCTACCCGGGTGGTCGCTCTCTCTCACCCCCTTTGTAGCCACCCCAGGACTGGTACATTCCCACACATATACACGAGGCATTGGGGGAGGCGCGGTCGGACCACTGGGGGGGTTGGGGGGTGGGGGCACCAAATGGTGGCTTCACTCCCCACCTCCTCCCCTGTTGGGCGGCTGCTATCCCTCAATTTTTATTGCACAATAGACAGTAGGGCATGGGGGGCGGGACGTGGCATGTCGACAGCTCCACTGTCTGCCAGCGGTGGAGGGTCTGTGCCACAATCTCTAACCCCCACTTTTAATTGCACATTAGACATAACGTAACATACACACCTCACACATGACACACACACATGCACACACATACACACACAGATACACACCACCAGGCCCTGATAGGTGATGGCAGGGGGGTGGGCGGGAGCGTTCGCCCGGGCCCCTGCCTCCTCCCTGGCCCTCGGCTGGGTGGGGGTGGGCGGTCTGGGGGGGGACGTCTGTGGTGGCCCCGGGTTGCTGCTGGCTGTGGGGGGGTCCGGCCCTCCCTCACTCTATCGGGGGGGTGACCAGGGTGGGTGTGGCCGTTGCCCACCTTGAAGCGGCTCTCCAGGAGTGCTGCGATGGGTGGCGACCTGCCCACTCGGTGGACGCCGACGATGGGTGCTTGGGCCCCTGGATGCGGGTGGGGTCTGTGCCTGGACACCGTGGGGTCGGACGTGGCGGGCCTTTGGACCCTTGGCCCTTCCCGGCACTTGGGGGTCTGGCCATGGGCCGGTCTAGGGATCAGCCCGTCTCCTGTCCCCTCTGGGGCCCCTCGGTTGGGGGTCCTCCGTAGGCCTCCGCCTGTTCTTCCCTGGGGGGGGGAGGGCGTGGCCGGCCTTGGGGTGGCCGTGTGGGTGGCCGGGGTGGGCTCTGCCTCGCTCCCTGGGTGGGCGCCCTTGGGGGGGGGCCGTGTGGCCGCTGGGCGCTCTATGCGTCTGGGCCCCCATCGGCCTGCTGCTGGGGGGCTGGCCGGGCATGGGTGCATTCCCCCACTCAGATTCCACCACCCATCCAATGACAACCCTCACACATATACACTGCTGCGTGCGCTCTCACACACCAACGGACATATACGCACGTTGCTTCTTAAGACTCTAACTCAAACTGATATAGCTGTTGTGGACTCGGTCAGCTTCTCTCCATGTGGTTGTTAACAATCACTGCATTTACTACTCACATATATACTATTAAACATAATCATTACTGTTACAATGTCTATATCATATTATGGTAGCCTGTACTGGGCTACCACTGTATGTCATGTTATGCAATGTTATGCAATGTTATGCAATGTTATGTTATGTTATGTTATGTTATGTTATGTTATGTTATGTTATGTTATGTTATGTTATGTTATGTTATGTTATGTTATGTTATGTTATGTTATGTTATGTTATGTTATGTTATGTTATGTTATGTTATGTTATGTTATGTTATGTTATGTTATGTTATGTTATGTTATGTTATGTTATGTTATGTTATGTTATGTTATGTTATGTTATGTTATGTTATGTTATGTTATGTTATGTTATGTTATGTTATGTTATGTTATGTTATGTTATGTTATGTTATGTTATGTTATGTTATGTTATGTTATGTTATGTTATGTTATGTTATGTTATGTTATGTTATGTTATGTTATGTTATGTTATGTTATGTTATGTTATGTTATGTTATGTTATGTTATGTTATGTTATGTTATGTTATGTTATGTTATGTTATGTTATGTTATGTTATGTTATGTTATGTTATGTTATGTTATGTTATGTTATGTTATGTTATGTTATGTTATGTTATGTTATGTTATGTTATGTTATGTTATGTTATGTTATGTTATGTTATGTTATGTTATGTTATGTTATGTTATGTTATGTTATGTTATGTTATGTTATGTTATGTTATGTTATGTTATGTTATGTTATGTTATGTTATGTTATGTTATGTTATGTTATGTTATGTTATGTTATGTTATGTTATGTTATGTTATGTTATGTTATGTTATGTTATGTTATGTTATGTTATGTTATGTTATGTTATGTTATGTTATGTTATGTTATGTTATGTTATGTTATGTTATGTTATGTTATGTTATGTTATGTTATGTTATGTTATGTTATGTTATGTTATGTTATGTTATGTTATGTTATGTTATGTTATTATGATACGCTATGTTATGCTGTTATGCTATATCATGTTATGTGTGTTGTGTTATGTTATATTATGCTATGCTATGTTATTATGTTATGCTATGTCATGTTATGTGTGTTATGTTTGGTTGTGTTAGTCTGTACTGTATTGTTCGTATTGGGTTTAGGCATGAAAATTCAACTGAGTGAAAGTGCAAGATTTGTTTTCTGATCAAACACCGGCTTGCCATGTTTGCACCTGCAGTCACTTGAGTTTGGCTGTTATCCAGACTGTCGACTCAGCTTTTTGTTCTTAATTTTTTTAATGTTTTATTTTCATGATTATGTTACTGTATGCTAGCAACCGGTTTTTAGTTAGTAAGGGGATATCTAGCTGCTAACGTTACCCATAATCAGATAACGCTGCTCCTTTTTATGCTTTGTCGAAGTTGGAAAAAACATTGTCAAGCTGAGCTAACACACCAGACTAACTTTATCTCAATCCTTTCTAACCAAAGTCCTAATCAAGGTGCTGTGTTATCTTGATGTGCTAACATTGTATGTAAACTTTCTCTATGACCCTTGTCTTTGCCACATGCAGATTTGTTTGATTAACCTTTTTATGTACAGACATGTACATGTTTGCTTTTCCTGTTGGATATATGTCAGCCAAAATTATTTGACTAGTTGTCTTATTTGGCTTTAGATTGGTCTACTAAATGTTTCAATAATAGGTAGATTAGTTGACTGTTAAAATATTTGCAGAACTGCAGAGGTGCCTTTTGTTGCTGTGAGGCTGCAGAGTGGAAGAACGTTTCCAAGGAGTGCTGTTCAGAGGCCAGATGACCCAAAGTGCTTGGGTCCACTATCTACTACCACACTCAGGGCCGGCTCTGGGCATAACTGGGCGCCACCTGCCGGAGGGGGCGCTGCTCCAAGCCTTCAGGAAAAAAAATGAAAACAACAAATAAAATAAATAATAGTTATAATTTAGGGCCCCGACAGGCGCCCTTTCCTTGTGCTCAGCCTTGAATAAAAAAAAAAAGAACAAATACAGGGAAAAAAAAAAAAAAAACAACACCCGCCCCCGCCCCCCTCCCCGTTGTTTGTCATTTGGTTTGACCTGGTGTGAAACTGACCGTTTGTTAACAACGTCCTCGGACATGTTAAATTCATCTTCATTTATCTCGATGATATTATCATATTTCCCGAAGTCCTACTGAACATAAGATCCATGACAGAACCATGCTCTATGGGCTCTAATTTCATGGCGCAAGCTGGCGCAGAGTACTGCAGCCCACACAGTAGTAATTTTGTTAGACACAACACATTTTGGTTTTGGCAATTTGGTAGGCTGAGGTGCGCTGAGATGGGTGTGGTGGCGCAAAGGGGAGAGGTGTCGACAGATTCAGCTTGGCGCAGTGACAATTTCGTGCCAAAAGGCTGTGCTGAAGGTGTGCTGAAAGCTCACCAGCTCACAACATGGTCTACTCTTGGCACAAGGTGAAGCGCAGCTGGTCTAGTGGTAATTTGGCTGACTGGTGCACATTGTGCACACGTCACCAAAACCTCACAGGCAATGCAAGTCAATGCAATTAATAATCACAACAGCCACCTCAAAACCCAGAACATCAGTTTGATGCTCCTGCTGTCTCCTTCGTCCATGGTGAACTGAAACTTGCACTGTGCCTTGCCTGCAGCGTATTTAAAGGTGAGGAGAGCAGGTCATTTGATTGGTGAAGATTTGGACTGGCTGTCTTAAACCCAGTCACACTTTCTCTCCCTCTCTTTGCTACTTGTGCCAGTATGAGGGACTGAGGCGGGACAGAGGAGTACTTGCGCCAGGCAGAGAGGATTCATTAAGATAGGGCAGAAACTCAACAAATAATGCACACAGACTAGTAAATATAATAGACTACTGCACAATCAATAAACTTAAAGCAGCAGTGATCTCACTACCAAATAAGCCTTTATGCTTACTTTTCCTTCAAAACTCACAAAAGTCTCTTTCTGAAACTATTGCACTTATTAATAAATTCTCAGCAATTTCAGATTACTTAATAAATTGGACAAAATACTACCTGACTCTTACTCTGACTTCAAATCATCATCATCCACTCCACTTAAATCAGGTAACAGACACCTAGGTATCAATATTTCTCCCAGCTGTCAGATATAACACAATTAAACTATAATCCTCTACTTAAGTCAATAGAAGATGACCTCCTACGATGTAACTCCATGCCCATATCACTCATGGAAGAGCGATGTGGAAAAGTAACAGCCGATAATGAGAGCTGTCTGCAGTGAAGTTTTTTTCATAAAAACGGTCACTATACCTCCTCCTTGATCTGACTTCTTTGGGGAATTAAAATATGTACAATCAGTCGGCAACTGTTCAGAGAAAGGGCTGGACTCACCGTCACTCAGCCAACTCTCCATCACAAAGAAGAAATGCAATACATAGAAGGGGAAGAAATCATTCACAATGAAAGTTTTGTTAGCGACTTTGCGTTAACCGGGGCCATCCTGATGGAAGTCGGGGTCGGCAGTGAGGAGGGCAGAGGTGAGTGTGGTCGATCTCCTCATCCGAGCCAGCAACAGGTACCAGCCAGGTAACTGTGGAATTCAGAGAAACTCCAGGAAGCAGATAGTCCAGACCAAATCCATTTGCTTCTGGACTAGAAAGCTCCCAGGGAGAGTGCCAAACAGGCTTTCAGCTTAACCAGGTGGCCACTGCATTTACCCTGGCATCTGTGGTGCTTCCTCCGGGAAAGTAGAGCTGGCGCACAGAGCAGGTGAGTGGGTATCCCCGATAGGAGCATGGGACAGGCCTTATTTCGATTATTATATCAGGATATTTGCCAAGATATTCTTTACAATATTGCATATTGACTAGACTAGAAAATCTAGGCAGAACTGGAATGCTTTATGCATCATGCATCATGAAGAGACACAGTGAACTTAGTTTGTAAGAAGGATTTGGTAGTATTTTGGCTTTAAAACAGGAGAGCCACAAGAATTAAATGAGGCCTTGTGTCATCTTCTCTTGCCTTGTGTCATCTTCTGTTTGCTCAACTTCTCTTTATCTTGTGGGGAAACTAACATCAGGTGGTAGCTGGCCAATCACAAGCGAGTGGGAATGCACTTGGTAGCTGGCCAATCACAAGTGTTCTGGAGGGCGGGCATTAGCTCAAAAACAGTGCCTGTTCAGAGGCTGGCAGAGGGCAGCAATAAAGTAGCTTAATCTGAAAAGACTATAGGGTTTTTGACCATAAATATTATTTAATTTAACTAAGTAGACATCAGTAATCTTGATTTTTGGTTCAAAAAGACCATTCTATGTGACCTTTTAAGCTGACGATTTTATTAGATACAGAAATTTGACAATAACTATATCTATTTTGATCTATTTTCAAACTGAAATTTTTAATCAAAAGTTGTGCAGAACACAAACAGAAGGACACATGAAGCTTCTACATGTGAAATGAGTTGCTTTTAAATTAATTTGTCTTATAATTGATGCTGTTTCTACAATCAAATAAACTTCACACAGCATTTGTGTGGAAGCTGTATTTATTCACATGGGAAAATTGTACCGTTAAAAATCAAGAACTTTTTTACGGCAATAACTCAGACATAACTCTTGCAAGATTGCCCCATGGAGACTACACTGCAGCCAGTGCCACCTGTTGCGGATGCTACCTGATACAATCTACTGGACCCATTATGAAAACTTTTGTATGTACCATTCACATATACACCCACATTTATAAACATAGGGCCCAGGTCCAAAAACACAATGCACCAACAGACATGACCCTGTACTTTCTCCAGAACCTCCACGTTTCTAGATAATGTTTGTGATTCATACGAGAACACAGTAAGAAAAACTCCACCCACACATGGATGTCCCACACATTCTTTTGCTGTGAATGTGACTGACCTACATCTACAATCATGTAGGTCATTCACATACAAATTATCATACAAATATCAAACTATAAATTCTTGAGAATGTCTTCTGGATAATGTATTCAAATCTCCAGAAAATTCTGGAGTAGCTATGTTATAGTATCTATTTTACTATAACATACCTGTTTTGGGAGTTTTTAGAAAATTGATTCATAAACCGGAATATAAATAAAAAAATACTTTAGCAGCTCATCTGAACATCACAATTAGTCTATTTTAGAATACTAAATAGATTATTTTGTATCAATGTAAAAGTTATTAAGAGACTACTAAAACTTTTTTTTACCACGAGGAGGAGGTGCAGGGTTGGCCTGCAACCGTGGACGTGTTGGTGGCTTGAGTCCTGGTGGAAAAGGAATCCCATTGGGAAATTTCTGTGGAAGAAAAGACAAAATGTTACATTAAACAGCAACTAAAATTGTGATTCAATTTACAGCACAAAGTAAAAGAGTTATTCCCTATCCAAGACAATTAAGAGGATTGGGATTGGGAACATCTGTAATTATGTGTAGACATAGATAATACATCTTTACATTCTTTTTTTTGCCTTCGGAGCTCCTGACATTGACTGGTTCAAGTAGGGACACTGGCAGAAGTCCTCTCTGGGGAAAAAAAAAAACAAAGAAAAAAACAAAACTGAAAATGAATAACAAAAAAACAGATATTAACAAATACACTGTTTGAACAATCTTTGCTATCAGGAAACAGGGTTGTGAAAGTCCCTTTAAGAATAACATTCATTACTTACTTGATGTCTGACCCCTCTCTCCTCACCTGTCCATCATATATGACAGTTGCCATCCCATCCCTCTCTTCCTCAGCTAATAAAAACACTACAGACCCTCTCGGCATAGTCAGCTGCCCTTGCTCTTGAGCCACGTAAGGTACACATAGGCGCATGTATCGAGAATCCCTGAGTTAATGAAAGGAATAAGTCATATATTCACAACAATGTATTTTACATAATGTTCAATAACAGTATTATCATCACACAATAACTAACATATCTATTATAACCATACAAATATATGAGTAGTGATTAGAGATTGATCAGTAATAATACTAACTGAACTCCCTCCACCTTAGGCTCATAGAAACCAGGTTTCTGTGGAGAAGACAGAGTGACAGTTATCAAAAGGACACTCAAAACCACAACAAAATCTTGTCACAGGTAGCCAGCCTTACCTGTGGCCTCAGAGGTTCAAAGCCTCCAAAATCATCATTGGGAATCATGGAGGAAATCACCTGCAAGCACATCATCATAAATCCATGACTCCTATACATTTTAATTTATTTGCAACTTTAAATTAACCATATATTGTTTTACAAGTAATAAATAAAAGAAGCTGTAAATGAGATTGGGCCAAATGAGATTGGTATAGCACTCTTGCCTTTGCAGCAAGAAGACCTGGGTTTGTAATCCATTCAGAACAAGGGCCTTTCTGCATGGAGTTTGCATGTTCTCTCCATGTGTGAGATTGTTTTCTCTGGGTTCTCCGGCTTCTTTTCTCAGTCCAAAAACATGCAGATTTGGGGATTTTAAGTCACTTGGACACTCTAAATAGCCCATAGGTGTAAATGTGAGAGCGGATGTTGTCTGTCTCTATTTGTGGCCCTGTGATGGACTGGTGACTTGTCCAGGGTGTACCCCTTCACCATATGTCATCTGGGATTAGGCACCAGCACCCCCACAACCCTCATATGAAGGATAAAATGGTAGAAGATGAGTGAGTAAATGAGATTGTCGTGTATTGTGTTGTAGCACTCATTTACCACTAGGAGGTGCTGTATCATTGCCTACACTGTTCTCTGTATAGACTGCAGACACATGTACCCCACTTCTTGCCTTATCTCTGCACCCCTGTAGCCCTCATGTAGTAAAAATAAATAAATGAATAAACATAGACACATTGCTGGTTGAAAGTGCAACTGTTACATTCATTCCTTGCCAGTAAGAAGCCAATCAAGGTCTGGTGCAACCAAAAACATAGCTAATGATGGCAATGAGAGCAGATTATTCCAGAGTAAGTTTATGTCTTCTTAAATCTAATGACGTACTGTACCAGTCAAAAGTTTGGGCACACCTTCTCATTCAGTGGTTTTTCTTTATTTACATCCAAATTATAAAGGAACACATGGAATTATGTAGTTAAAAAAAAAAAGCAGAATATGTTATATTTTAAATTCTTCAAAATCGCCACCTTTTGCTTTGAGCTTTGCACACTCTTGGGATTCTCTCAGTCAGCTTCATGAGGTAGTCACATGGAATGATTTTTTTCAACAGTTTTAAGGGAGTTCCCAGAGGTTCCCATTATGGTTGAGACCATTAGTTGCTTTGCGCAAAGGAAGGATTGGTACAAAAGTTTATACAGTGAATAACCATATTTGACTACTGTTCTAAGAACCAGTAACCACTCAACTAAGTAAATAGAAGTGACAGTTCATCATTACTTTAAAACATGAAGGTCAGTCAGTCGCCTGTTTTGATGTCACCTCTGTTCTCCATGGCCAAGCACATTCATTTAAATTTTGTGAACTTAACTCATTACAGACTCCATTACAGCTTAATAGCAAAAATTCATTCAGTGACACAGACCAGCAAGTCAGAATAGAAAACACACTTGGTGTTTAAAGATAAATAGTTTATAAAATGATACAACTGTAGATAGTAATCTTAAAGAACCATTCCATGTTATGATCAGTGCACCTAAACATTTCCAGATTTTGAAAAGATTTTTTATATAGTAATGGTGTTCTTATGTCATTGTAAAAAAATACAGAAGAAAGTGGGACTCATTTCACCTAATACATTCGCACAAACTATTCTATTCCATGATTCTTTAAATCTGAGCAATTTATCTGAGTAAGCTACAGTCCACTGACTTCTTGCTGTAAGATTCAGCACTGTAATGTTATGTTTTGAATATATGTTTGTAATTTTGGTTTTTAACAAGAGAAATGTGCTAGTTGATTTTCTTCAAATATGGCCAGGAACAAATTTTTAATTGTGTTCATGTAACATAGCATAAATGACTATGATAAATAATAATGCAAATCTACATGTTCCAAAACTGCTTTAGTCTCTTCAATCCATGAAGAACTGTGTAGGGATAAACACATGTGTCAAGTGGGTTAAAGATCTCATACTTTAAACTGACAACAGACAATTGACAACAGACAATAGAGGTCAAACAGCTGAGTCTGTCGAGATTTTAATTTGAATATTAATGTCTTGAATTCCACAAAAATGAGTTTTATTGTACAATGCACTTGTATTGTACATGGATGTTTAAATTAAAAGATGGTGCTCATCTAACACCAACCATTAATATTAATTAAACTAAATTGCACTTAATGTGTAACTGAATTTTGGCTCAAAGACCTTTGTAGTATCCCAATATCCTACGGCAGGGAAAGGGACACAGAGTGGTGAGGAGAGTGAAATAACAAGCTAGAAATATTCATTACTATATGCTAATAGAATCATAATCATCATAGGGAAAACTCTACCTTCGCTTTGCCCAAAAAGTCTCTCTGCTGAAGTTGCTCCACATCCTCTTTTTTGGGACGAAACACCACACCCGCAGGCACCATGATAGGAGCTGGGACCTCCTTCCTCTTTGAATGAAGGAAGAGACATAATTCAGTTTTTAAATATGTGTGTATGAACCAAAACTAGTACATTTTATTTTCAGACCCTAATTTGTTGAGTGAAAAACACACAAGTTTGCTACACATTTTATCCGATTTCATTTCACATATTGCTATTAACAATGTTTGTAAGTACAATGTATGTGTTTGCCAGCTGAGCCCTGACAGACAACAATTGCTTTTGAAAAACAAAAAACAAAAAACAAAAACACAAAGCTTTGCTAAGCTTGGCAGAAATTGTAAGAGCTCTTCTTCTCAAACAGGATACTGAGTAAGATAATACATTTTCAGGGCCTTTAAATATAAACAAGAAGCAAAAATATTGCTAAATTTGAAGATGAATTCATGACACTGGAAAATGGACTTGACTAAGATAACATTTTAAATTAAGGACTACTCATCTTGAAATCTCTCTTATTGCCCGCCCCCCACCTGTACAATTATACATATATGGTGGTATATGCATAATTGTACGGGCACTCTACCTCAAATCTATCTCAAGTCCTGCTCTCCAAATCTGCTCTTAAAAAATTTAGCTTTAAACAGTGAATTGACCAGTGGTCAGTACTTAACTGCCGTTGGCTTCTACGGCTCCCTTCTGCCACCACTGACACCTTTAGTGCAGCTCTTTCTCAACTGCATTTTAAGCCATAAAATCTCTCTCAGTAAGCTGTTGGCAGTCAGAGCTACGTCCTCAGTTTATTATTAATTTGATCCCTGTTTTAAACAAATCTGAGATGCTCAGTTGTTTTAACAAAGATTCCATTGCCTTCAGCTCCTTGTTTGACACATTATCCAATGGAAAATCACCATCTTCTCCTTCTGTGAGTCATGCCTCCAGTAGTCACACTTTTTTTCACCCCTGTCTCCGTTCCGGAGGTTTGTAAGGCATTAAAAGGTCTAGAATGTAGAAAGTCTGCAGGTGTTGACTATGTCCTCATACTTCTTACAACTTTTAGTCCTTTTACTTAAAGGTGGTGATCCACCATGCTGAATAATTACAGTCAGAATTCAAAGCTTTGCATTTTAGCAAAGGTTCTTGAAAGACTGGTGATCAAATCATTTCAAAACACATTTTATTTCACCAGTCTGGTTTTAGGAAAAAAAGATGCCACAGTAACTGCCTCCTTAAAAATCCTAAATGATGTTATGGAAGCAGTGAATGCCAAGAATTACTGTGCTGCACTTTTTAATCAATTTTGTCCAAAGCATTTGAAACTGTTGATCATAAGATATAGGGCTCTAATTTTGTAGACCAGGTGCAGCGCAGGTGAGGCGCAGCGCAGATGTTTCATTGAATACAGTAAGTCACCATAAGTCACTCCATAATAAAGAGATAAATTTCCTTCATTTCTCTGTAACAGTTAGATTTCACCATTATCCACTCAATCAGAGGAGAATAGTTGGTTCTGGATGAACCATAAATTCATACGACCCACCCAGTCCTCAGAAAATGAGGAAAAAAACATGTAATGTAAAATGTAAATGTAATGTAAAAATGTAAATGGCCATCTTGGTCTGTCCTAACAAGAAGTTTATTGTCTGACATTTGTTTTTTGCTGTGTTTAATCCCAGTGTGTATAAGTCTATCCAGTTGAACAAACAATGTCTCCACTAGAATGAACAAGGAACTGAGTGGACTGCAGTCAGGGAAAAATTGTTTCACTGTTGGTAGATATAGGACATCTGTCATCTGTAGCTGCACTGATCACAGACTAGAAAGAGTTAACACCTACTGCCCTATGCAGCACTCTCAACTTCAGGTCAGCTGCTAGTGCAGCCCGTGCAGGAGTAATTTTATCAATTTCATCAGGCGCAGCACCATGTGCAGCAAATTTGGCAATTTGGTAGACTGAGGTGCACCGAGATGGGTGTGGTGGCACAGCAGGGGAGGTGTCGACAGATTCAGCTTGGCGCAGTGATGATTTTGTGCCAAAAGGCTGCGCCAAAGGTGTGCTGAAAGCTCGCCAGCTAAAACCTGATCTACTCTTGGTGCAAGGCGAAGCACAGCTGGTCTAGTGGTAATTTGGCTGACAGGTGCACAGTGTGTCACCAAAACCTCACAGGCAGGTTTACAGAATGTCAGGCACATTTCAATGCAATTAATAATCACAACAACAACTATTTAATGTAACTATCTGATTCAGCACATACATTTATATCTCATCTCATTATATCTCTTCGCTGTATTTTACTGTTTTAGTCTTTTTTTTATCTCCAGTGTTTTCCTCATGGGGGCCTGCCAGACTGGGAGTTGTCTCTGGTCTGCCGCTGGGGGTGCTGTCCCATGGATGGTTTCGGCCCCGGAGGCCGGAGAGGGCATCTTTGACCATGATCTCTGTCAGTGTGGCTGGCCCCCAAAGGTAGCTTCTTCCGCGCCTGAGCTCTCGGTGCCAGGCCATGTCTCTTTAGTGACAGCTAATGTATGCGTGGGTGGGTCTGTGTGTCTGCGTGCATGTGAATGTGTATATGAGTGTGTATGTATTTGTGTATGTCTCTGTTCATATCTGTGGGGGTGGAAGGGCTGGTTCTTTTGATTTCCTTTTCCTGATTTTCTTTGCTGTTTTAATATCTGTTGTTGTTTTCTACTTTATGCATGAAAAGTGCCATACAAATAAAGATTGATTGATTGATTGATTGAGGAATAGGGATGAGCTTTGTTCCTGCACCACTGCATTGGGTCTTTGTAAAGTCAGAGCTAGTTACTGGTGTTTTTCTTGAGTTTACTCGAGTTTCCTTCCCCATTGATGGTATGGACCTCATTACGGGAAATGCGATGGAGAAAGTTTTTCTTAGTAGCACCTAGTTGGTTAAGGTACATCCAGATTTGTTCCCAGTTTGTGGTGTAAATAGGGCTCGGTCTCATGAGCCGGATAATGAAATAAATCTGTCTGACTCCCTGTTTTCTACTGCACTTTCTCAGGAAACCTTTTGCCTTTCTGATGTGATAGAGGGCCAGCCCAAAGTAGATAACAAAAACAAAGTGGCGAGTGCTCGCAAGTGCAACTTGTGGCTTAGTGTTGCCACTAAGCCATAATGCTTTTATTGAAGCCCAGAAGAGAGATTCCACTCTTGCGAAATGTTTGCCACGATTAAGTGTTAAGGAGGTAGTAATAAAGCTTTGTTCTTATTGAGGGATGGCCTACTAGTACAAAGGCGGGGCTCAAAGTTGGGAATTGAGGATGAAGACTGGAGTCTGTCTACCATTTAGTGGTTCCAACTATTTGTAGGCAGCATGTTATTGCTTTAGCACATGAACATTTGCGGTCGGGGCATTTAGGGCATATATTGAGACACTTTTTTTTGGCCAGGTATGAAGAAAGATGTTATGTGCTTTTGTTGAACATGTGACACATGCCAGCTGGCTGGTAAGCCCAATCAAAAAGGTTCCACAAGCACCACTATATCCCATTCCAGGTGTTGGGCCCCCATTCGAGTTATTGTAGATTGTGTCGGTCCCCCTTCCCAAAACAAAGTCTGGCAACCAATTCATGTTAACTGTAATGTGTATTTCAACCCATATTCCAGAAGCTATTCTCTTGAGAAAAATAGTCTATTTGAGTCATTCCCCACCCTATTTGCCATCCTGCACAAATGTCCTTGAGCACGATATTGACGTGGGTAATACTCCTCCTATCAAGCAGCATGCTTACCGTTGCTCAGCTGAAAAATGACAGGTGATAAAAGCTGAGGTTGAGTATCTGGTGGAAAATGGGTTAGCAAGGCCCAGTTACAGTCCTTGGAGTTCCCCATGCCTGATAGCTACAAAATCAGATGGAACTTTTCATTTCTGCATAGATTTTAGAAAGATTAATGCAGGTAGGCAGTGGAAGACCACATTGACTGTGTCAGTCCCTCTGTTTTTGTTACAAGGCTGGACCTTCTTAAAGGGTACCGGCAGGTTCCCCTTTACACCAAGAGCTTCAGGTGTTTCAGCTTTTGTCAATCAAGATCACTTTATGCAGTATACTGTAATGCCATTTGGTTTGAAAAATGCTCCTGTCACCTTTCAGAGACTAATGAATAGGGTATTGGGTGATGTTCCTCACTGTAAAGTCTACCTTGATGATATAGTTGTGTACACAGTGTGTGGTCAAATTATCTTACTATAAAGTCAGTGTTCCAAAGGCTAGCAGATGCAAACCTGACCCTAAACCTTGCCAAGTGTGAGTTCAGAAAGGACTCATTATCTATCTGGGTAAAACGGTCATTCATGGTCAAGTCCACCCAGTAGAAGCCAAAATTACAGCAGTATAAAACTACCCAGTCCCCACCTCCAGATGGGAGCTTTGCGGGTTCTTGGGCATGACTGGGGCAACTAGTTGCCCCACACAGTAACACACAGAGGAAACACACAGTCACCCTGTGTGTTTCTTCTCTGCCAAATTCAAACAACATCAGCTCAATTACTCCACCATTGAGAAGGAAACATTGGCTATGCTACTGGCTCTACAGCATTTTGAGGTTTATGTGGGTTCAAGTACACTTCCTATGACTGTGTATACTGACCACAACTCTTGTTTTCCTGTCTTAGATGTATAACCATAATCAATGCGATGGGCTTTACTGGCGCAAGGATATAACACCATAATCAAGAATAAAAAAGAAGCTGACAATGTGGTGGCTCATGCTTTATCTTGTGGGGAAATAGATCTCTAAAACAAAACTAACAAACTAAAGTTTGTTCTTAAGAGTGTGGGAATTACAGCCAGAGTGCTTAAAGTGCTTGGTTGGTATATTGGTGAGGGTGTAGGTGTGTGCTTTCTCCTTAGGGTTGACTTTCCGCCCCCTGCCTACAGGTGTGTTGAGCTGGTCGTCATTTGAAGATAATAAAAGGAGGGTGAAAAGTCTCACTCTTTCTTTTGAGAGCCATGCCTTTGCATCCTGGTGACACATTGGTGGTTTTGGTACTCTTTTCTGTGGAAAGGAGGGTGTTTGAGCAGCATTTTTGGTTTGCTGCAAAACCCAGGGACATAACAGTGATGATGTTGTCTGATTGCATAGTTTGGAAACATCACTCAGATTGTTATCTGGTAAAGTCGGCTGATTGGTGAGTCCCAGCCATCAAACTTTAGTTGGCAAACTCTGTTAATTAATGACTTACACTACTTTATACAGTGATTCTGAGCTTTAGTCCAGGGTTGAAAAACAAAGTAATATAAGCAGCTTCATTCAAGCAATAATTTCACAATTGAATATGTAATGTTGCATATCATCCATTATTTATTATGACAGGTTTTTACATATTGCATAGTTTTATGCATAGTCTTTTTATTCTTGTCACGTTTAATTATTCATTCCAGTATTTTCCAGTGGTTATGTTACTTATGTTTTGTGCATTTTAAGTTTTCATGAGTGGATTATTTACTTATTTTGATATTTGTCACATTCAGCTCCTGCTCTTATGGTTCTGTTGTAATTTCATTAACTTTTTCCTATTTCATGTTTTCAACTTCCAATTTTGACACTTTGTTTTGATATTCACCAATGAAAAAATAAAAATAAATAAATAAATATAATAAATAAATTCTAAATGAAAATTTATAATTTAGATCTTTCACTCTTTGTTTGTGTTATAAATAATTATAATTCAAATCATCCGTTACAATTCAAACATGCAGCTCAAAAAGTTACCCTAAAGGTACAAGAATGTACATATACCTTGTTGTAGTATATGAATTTATTGATTGGTGTTTATTTAATTGGGTAACAGGGGTTTTAATAATGGATACAGATGGGTGCAATATTGCATTTGACATAATGATGGGATAATGGATCTGTTCCGTTATAGAGCTTTACAGGTATGGGTGAGTGGGGGGGGGGCAGTCTCTCTTGTCTTATCAGCCTGTAAACACTCACCATGATGTTGTCCAGGGCCACCTCTATGTTTCCTCCTCGACCTCCACCTCTCTCTTGATAGGCTGACAGCAAGACTTCATTTGCCTGCTTCCACTGGCCCATTCGACAGTGCACAGCTGCTGTGTTGTATAAAACCTAGAGGGTATATCAACAAGACGTTTTCTTCACCAAACAACACAAACTTTTCAAGTGGATATGCATAAGGTAGTTGAATGGCCACAAAATGTGGGTTTTAGGTTGAAGATTCTCCACATTTCTTTTGCAAATTTATGTGTTTTATTTTGTTACTAACCTGCACTTCCTTTGCAGCACTTTTGGTTTTGTTGATTCAGGAGATTGGCTGGGCAGCCGGGTGGAGCCTCTGATCTTTGCACCTGCTACTCATTTCCTGACTGTGCATCCTCTTCTTAAGCCCTGATCTTTGCTGCAGCAGGTGTCAGTGCATCTCATATTGTCATGTGGTAACTCTCGGCTCAATTTCACTCACCGTATGATTTTTCCTACTGCTCGTGTTTTTGCCTCATTTTTGTAGAACTCCTCGTCTGCTTTTTCCTGTGTCCCCATGCAGAGGTCTCCTGCCCTGCCAGCCAGCCAGTCTCCTGAGCCTTAGTTTGTTTATTCCTTTGTTTTTTGTAAATAAATTGTTAAGCCTTTTTAGGCACTGTCCTTACATAATCATCATTAGCTCCGAAACAGAGCACCTGTTCAAATGCTGTCAGAGATGAGCAATAAACTGGCTTAATCTGAAGAGACTATGAGGTTTTTGACCATAAATATATTTAGTTTATCTAAGAAGACATCAGTAATCTCAGTTTTTGGTTCAAAAAGACCATATTATGTCTGCTTTAAGATCAATACACTCAGTCCAACAGATAATTTAGTGCAGTTCCAAAGACAGTTGATACTGTTTTTGCAAGAGTACAGACCAATAATGACAAAATTGAGAAGAAAGTGAACAAGCTTCTGAAGCATTTATTCTGTAAGATTTCCACATTCTTCAATGATAAAATAATGTCTCTCCGATTGAGTATGACTGGGATGAGAAGAGCAATGCCCCCATCATAAAAGCAGTGCATGAACGGAAGCAGCATCTCCCACCAAGATGAACCTGATCATCATCATTTCTCTGGCACAAGAACCAACCAAGTCATGCAGTTTCTTCTCAGCACATTTCACTGTGGCTTTTGATGCGCACAGTGGGCTGACCAGAAATTATAGAACCCCACTACAGCCCAATGAGGACCAAATGAGACCAGAGATGGGGCTGAAAAAGGGAATGCATTGCCGGGAACACAACACTGCATGACATACTACAACATGCAGAGCACGCGGAAGATCAAATGCATGAAAAGGAGCAAGCCAAAGAAGGGGACATGGCAAAAGTAACTGGAAGATGTCCAACTCACCATGTACCAAGCAATGACAAAACAACAGACGAACAGAGGAAAAAGCAAAGGACATGGCAGAGGCCTGGGATGAGGGCTAGCCATTGAGCCTAGAATAACCAACGACAACCATATGATTCAGGTACTTGTTTCCTGTGTGGCACACATAGACAAGACTGCAAAACCTTTCCCTGAGTAAGACTGAAAGAAGTGGCAAAAAAGCAACTACTGTCTCAACCCTTATCATGTATACTGGTTGGAAAGTTAGGGTATAAAAAGCTGTCGGAAATAAATGTAATAAAAGCAGGACAACCAATTACACTTTTAATGGTTTCAAGAGCGACACCATCTAATCAGCAGACAATGTAAAACAGTGGGTGCTGGAGTTCTAATCATGGAGCCCTATATCACCCCTCTTACATGTACCCTTGATAATTCTATGATCAAACACTCTTTCTTGTTATCTGATCATTGTCCTGTGAATTTATTGGGAAGACACTTAAAGTGCCATTTTCGGATTAATTTAACATCCACACCTAAAATTATTACAATTTCAAATACATCACCTGACATATCTTGGACTATATTTATGACTATAGGTAAAGTGTGGAGCGTTACCGTAAGGTTGCAAAAGTTGTAACACATTGCTAGTTGTTTGTGATTTATAAAGGAAAGCTCAAATGGTGTGTGTACATGGATGGTTTTATAAATCATAATATATATCTTCATAAGATCTTTCAGCATTTCATACATAGGCCAACTTTTCAGTCGTATGAGGCCCCAGGGCACATCAGTGAAGCAGAGGGTCTTGTTAAGTCAAGCCACTGTACACCCCTCTGTAACTCTGTCCTTTCCTTTTGCTTTTTGTTTCCAGGTGGTTTTGGTGGATTCTGGCATCGATGCTAATCTCATGGATGCCAGTCTTGCCAGAGAGCTTTGCCAGGACTCTGTACTTCACTACTCTGGTAATGCTCACCTTCTCTGACAATCATACTGAGACTTTAAAATTCCAGCTATTTAATTCAGCACAACACCTTCTCTTTCTTGACTACCCCTGGTTGGTTACAACAACCCATAACTTTGATTGGGATACAGCAATGGTCTCCTGGAGTAAAAACTGTTCCTCTCCCCATTTTCCTTCAACATTATCTATAAAGAGGTTTTTAAAAAGCCAAGGCCACATCCCTTCTTCCACACCATCCATATGACTGTGGTATAGACCTGCTTCCTGGTGCCTCCCCTCCGAGGGGAATCATTTGGCCTTCTTCATCCCCAGCCGAACTGGATTCTTCTTTGTGGGTAAGGGTTAAAAAACACTCCCTGCATTGACTACAGAGATCTGAATCACCATTAAGAATCACCATTAAGAAGTGACCACTGTGAATTTTTTAATTCCATTTGGATTTACAATGCCCCTACTGTATTCCAGGCCCTAGTCAATGACTCCAAGCAGTGCCCTGGCATGCTCTCACCTCTCACAAATCCAGGTTCTAGTGGACCCCTCTATCACATCAAGCCTTCCAGGGTTTCAGCTAATAACATCCTAGACCCTGATATCATTCAGGACTTTCATGGCCATCTCGTGCTGGCCCTAGAGGAGAGGGAACTGTCACAACCACCTCCTGTTAAAGTTTAAGTTTTGGTCTTTGCCTTTCCACCTTTGTGATTACCCCACCCTAGTTTGCTTCACCTGCTTATGTCTAGTCTTCCTTCCTAGTGTGTGCATATACACTGTACTCTTGTTCTCTGTCTGATTGTTTTCTTTAGCCTTCCCTAGTGTACTCAAGTCAAGTCAATTTTATTTACACAGCCCAACCTCACAAACACATTTGCCTCAAAGAACTTTACAGTCTGTATAGCAAGTGACCCTCTATCCTTAGACCCTCACATTGAGTGATGAAAAACTCCACAAAAAACCCTTGTATAACTACAATAGGAAAACTATATTAAACACTTTAATATCATTATATATATTACAATGGGGTTCCCCTTTCTTTTTTTTCCTGTCCCTGTCATTTTAATGTTGGCATGGAAGACGTTATTGACCAGTAGGGATTTTAAATCCTAATCCACTCTGTCTCTTCATAACTGATGAATTTCTCAATAAACGGCTGTCCAGACATGAGAAAATAATATATCCCATCCATAAGATCCTGTGTGAATATACTGTAAGTCACATTACAAGTAGTGTCATCGCAGACACATTTATGTAATTAACAACCAGAGCAAGGAGCTAAACCTTCGATTCCACTTTAAAGTAGATGATTATGAGTACATGATTTTTGCCACTTCATAAGAGATGAAGTGATGATCCTTTTTTAATTTAGTTTTTAATGAATCTTAAACCCCTAAAATTTATTGGGTTGCCTCTGTACCTGAACATTTTTACCTCTTTTGTTACTCACATGTTTTTGCAGCTCCGTGACTGTTTATTCTCCTTATTCCCTTAGATGCCTGTTCCTGAGCTCCGCCTTTGCCAACCGGCCAGCCTCTGCGATTTTTGTTCGTAGCACATGGACTGGTTACATTGAGTTTATCGTTTGTTAATAAAGTATTGTTTAACCTTTTCCCTTAGTCTCTGCTTTAAGGATTCTTTTAGTTTTATTTTTGACTCAGGTCGAATCGTTACAGTACGCACTGACCAGAATGGATCCCGCAGAGTCAGAAAACCTAAGACAGGCATTCGCAGCACAAGCCGGCTGGAATGAGCCAGCTCTCAGGTCAGCTTTTCTCAGGGGGCTAAATGATGAGCTTAAAAATGAACTCGCCACTAGGGACGAGCCAGGTTCTCTGGAGGCGCTGATCAGCTTGGCTATTTGCATAGACAATCGCATGAGGGAAAGGAACCACGAGCGCAGGCTCCGACAGGCACCTCCTCAGTCATCCCAGCCAGTTCCACCTCCTCAGTCCAGGCCGCCTGCACACTCGTCCTCCTCTCCTATCCTGGATAACCCAGCACTGCTCATCCTATCCTCTTCCCTGGAACCTATGCAACTGGGTACCACTAGACTGACTCCCGACGAGTGGCAGAGGCAACTCAGACTTGGACTATGTATCTACTGTGGACAACCCAGTCACTTCAGACATGAGTGTGGTTCCAGACCTCCCAGGGGCAGCTCACCTGGGGAGAAGGGCATCCTGGTGAGTAACACAGACCCTTAGTCCTGCTCTTCTCACAGGACAACCTTAGCTGCCACAATCACTCACCAGGGCTTCACTCACTCACTTAATGTTTTAGTTGACTCTGGAGCTGATGACAGCTTTATCGATGCAGACTTTGCCCGACAGTTACGCCTTCCTTTTGACTCTCGTTGACCCCCCCAGACATGTTTGCACCATTAACGGCTGTTCAATCTTCACAGTCTCTCACCAAACCAATCCCGTGTCCCTCACCATTTCTGGTAATCATCATGAACTAGTCACATTACTAGTCAGTTCGTCGCCCTCATCCCCTTTGGTCCTAGGTCTCCCTTGGTTAAAGTTACACAATCCTCACTTTGATTTGTCCACTTCATCGATTGTTAGCTGGAGCACCTTCTGTCACACCCACTGTTTATGTTCAGCTAAACCTGTCTCACACCCTGCCCCCGCTGTCGACTCTCCACCTGACCTGTCCCTGGTGCCTCCTGGGTGAGGTTTTCAATAAGTCCCGGGCTCTATCTCTCCTTCCACACAGATCGTACAACTGTCCTATTGACATTGCTATTAAGAAGTACCCTCTGCCACTGAACAACCCCTCTTTTGAACCCTTATGCAAAGTGACTGTATTCACTAAACTGGACATTCGCAACACATATTACCTGATCCGTATCTGAGAGGGGGATGAGTGGAAGATGATATTTAATACACCCTTGGGACATTTTGAATATCTTGTTATGCCTTTTGGACTGACACATGCTCCCGCTGTATTTCAAGCATTGATTAACGATGTTCTTCATGACATGTTAAATCAGTTTGTTTTTGTTTATCTTGATGATATTTTGATTTACTCCTCCAGCCTGGAGGAACACACCCACGTCCATTTAGTGCTACAACGACTGTTGGAGAACAAATTGTTTGTAAAAGCTCAAAAATGTGAATTCAGTGTCCCCTCTGTGACTTTTTTGGGCTATATCCTGGCAGTGAGTTGAAACCGGACTTAAAGAAAATTGAAGCTGTAGTGAGCTGGCCATTTCCAGCTAACCACAAGCAATTGCAATAGTTCCTGAGTTTGCCAATTTTTATTGAAGGTTCATCTGGGGATATAGCAAGGTTGCCTCTCCCCTCACCAGACTGACCTCGACCTCACTACCTTTCAAGTGGACCCCGTAAGTCAAAGTCTCCTTTAAGACCTTCAAGTGCCTCTTCACTTCAGCTCCTGTCCTCACACATCCTAACCCTTCACTCCAGATTATCGGCGAGGTCGACACATCAGACACGGGTATGGGGCGGTCCTTTCCCAACAAGACCCCAAGGACCAAAAACTACAACCGTGCGCATTCTACTCCTGTAAGCTGATCCCAGCAGAGATAAATCATGACATTGGCAATAGGGTGTTGCTGGCTGTGGTTTGTGCTTTACAGGAGTGTACACATTGGTTGGAGGGAGCTGAGCTGCTGTTTATTGTTTGGATCTACCACAAGAATCTTTCATACCTCAAGACAGCAAAAAGACTCAATTCCTGTCAAGCCAGTTGGTCCCTATTTCATGGCAGAATTAATTTCACTCTTTCATTTCGTGCTTGTTCCTGAAACACAAAACCAGGTTCCCTCTCTCGAATCCACGACCTGGTCCACCAGGATCCCGAGGACCAGACCATCTTGCCTCCTTCCCAGCCTCTGTGCAGTCTCAGGTGCTACAGTGGTGCTCCATTCACTACCCATCCTCAGTCATCCATGGTCCCACATCTCAGTGGGTTTCATCACTGGTCCCCCCCTTTAAATGAACACACAGTCATTCTCACAGTTGTGGACCAGTTTTCTCCCTTCCACCCTCGAGACTGCTGACCTCCTTGTCCTCCATGTATTCAGGCTCCATAGTATCCCACAGGACATAATTTGGTAGAGTCTAGGAAGCTGGCAACACGGTTTATTGGACCATTTGAGGCGGACTGGGTCATCAACCCATCTGCTCAAGCTCCCTCCATCCCTGAAGATCCATCCCACTTTCCATGCTGAAACCGGTCTCCTCCAGCAACTTTTATCTTGTGTTCCTGGATAAACCCGGTAAAACGCCAGGTGGCGTTTCAAAAGGGGGAGGGTACTGTCACGTTCTGTCTCTTGGCTGGGAGAGTTTTGGTTTTGTTTAGTTCCTGTTTTATTTTGTTAACGTCCTTTTCTCTCTAGTTATTTTTTTTACTCTGTTTAGGTGGCTGGCTGCATGGCTAGGCATGGAGTATAATCACCACAGCTGTCACCAATCGTCTCATCAATGCCTCCTCCTTGTCAGTGCGTCAAGTTTTGCACGTCTGGTAACTCCACGCCGCTCAGTCTAGCAACTCTGAGCCTTCTATTTATGTATTATGTTATTATTAAGGTTTGAATTTACAACACGGACATAATGTTTTGATAGTAAACATTTTTTTGTCTTAGTCAAATAATTTTGTTTCAATTTAAAGACAGTGAAACATTAATCTTGAATTATCTTCTGCATGCCAATTGGTATTTTTATTTAAAATCCAAAATTGGAAGCATTGGTGTTTTGTTTCACTTTGACAGCATAAAAGCTGAGCTTATATAATAGCATTAGTGTGTGTGTTTTATTGAACATTTGCATGGATTTCTGGATGACTAGCCTCCCCAAGTCACTTAAAAGTGGTTTGTAATTTTAAGTGACATCTAGAGGATAGACTCGAGATTGCAACAAAGAAATGCCATACATGTCATAGACGTGTATGATAGTGAAACTTATTTTTCCATATCATTTTAGCATTTGCTCACTAACTGTGGGCTACCTGTTATCAGAGTACTTGTAAAAAAAAAGTATTGTATTCAGTCTAAATGGTAGAGAAAGAGAGAGCAACAGCGGCGTGTGCGTGGTAGTGGAGAGAAGCAGCTGCCTCCACAGAAGAGGAGAAGAGAAGCCCCTCACACAGAAGAGACACAGAACGGAGGTTAGTACTGATAATATTGTACAATTTTCTTACCTGGTCTGTTCACTAACTCAGTACAGTAGGTAATTTATATCAAGTTAGCATCTCTGTAATTGACACCATACTGTAAATGATAGTGTAATCTATAACAACAGTTAGATGTGTCAGCTCATTGGAACAGTTATTGCCTGAGTAACATCAGCTGAATGATTACATGAAAACCAGGAGGGAGAATTATGACATATTTATGCACAGACTGTCAGGGTTCGGTTTCCCTGCTGCTTCCTGCCCCTTATTTTGTTAAATATTTCCTTTTCCTGTACAACCTTGTTTCTATTTTGTGTTTTCAGGAGACTTGATCAGGCTGCTGGGTGGAGTTCCCTCCTCACACACCTGCTGCTCACTTCCCTGATTTGCTCCTTACCTTCTTAAGCCAGGCTTCTTCCTGCAGCAGGTGTCAGCATGTCTCTCATACAAACTGGTATTCACTCGTGCAAGTCTCGTTCCGTGTGTTCAATCTTTATGCCGTTTTTGTTTTTTAACCACCCGTTTCCTTTTTTTCCTAGTTTTTTCCAGGAGACCATCACCCAGCCAGCCTGTCAGTCTCCTCGCCTTTTGTTATCCTTTTTGACTCGTTAATCTCTTGTTAATCGTTTTTTGTTTATAAATCCCATTACTCTTGTTTTTAGAACTTGGCTTCCATTCCCCTTTTTTGGGTTCATACATATTCAGTGTAAAACCGTTACACAGACCAAGTTAAACCATAACATACAGTCATCTGTCATGTTATTTACATCACCCAAACTAACACTTTTAAACACTTTATTTTTCTCTTTTCTGTGTTTTATGTATATAGACTTCTGGTGGAGATGACTCTAGATGAGTACAGAGATCTAACAGCACAGCTGCTGAAGAGACAACGAGGTGTAGTTTTTGATGCCTCATCAGTGCAGGGATGATAACCCACCTTCTGCTGGTGTGCCAGGGGTAAAGTGGCATTCTTGTGCCTACTGTAGGGATATGTCTACTGACCAGGAGAGGAAATTTTGAGGCCAGGTTCCAACTGTGTAAGCCTACAACCACACTCCTCCCAGTCCTGCCGGAGATAGTTTTTTTTTTTTTTTTTGTACATTCACAGACAGTAGTGGGAGGATTAAGAAAATATGAAATATCTACAGGCAGGATAAGGCTTACCTTATCCTGCCTGTAGATATTTCATATTTTCATTTCAATTCAATTTGTATATCGCTCTTACTCATTTCCTATCATTTATATAGAATCAGTTCATAACATCATATCATTATCATATCATTATCAAATGTTCATATCACGGCATCAATATTTAATTTCATATATGGTTCTAGTTTTTATAATTGATATTATAATTATATATATTTATACTTATATTCTGCTGGTTCAAACTAAAAAGGATATAAATAATAATAAAAGCTGAACAGATATACCCTTTGTATTCATTTCAATAATATGCCATATAAATATGAAAGAAACTGCCTGAGAGGCAACATGATTTAGCGGTTTAGTGTTCAGTGAAACAAACGTGGTGAACTCCAGCTGTTTTCAGTCCGCATCAGCAGCTGATGGCAGCTGAATGCATGGCTCTCAAACACATGTATTTCACTTAGTTCACACGCTCACACGCCACACATGACATTTCTCATGCTGAGAAGTGATAAAACACACATCTATGATGTCGTGCAAGCACCCGCTACAAGCCGCAGGAAGCCACACAAAAGTGAATGAAGGCGCACAAATGCTTGCACGAATGAGTGCGCGAGATGGAAGTCAAAGAGTACAGTCAGATAATCACTTCAGTTACACTACCGTTCAAAAGTTTGGGGTCACTTAGAAATTTCCTTATTTTTGAAAGAAAAGCACTGTTTTTCAATGAAGATAACATTAAACTAATCAGAAATACACTCTATACATTGTTAATGTGGTAAATGACTATTCTAGCTGCAAACGTCTAGTTTTTAATGCAATATCTACATAGGTGTATAGAGGCCCATTTCCAGCAACCATCACTCCAGTGTTCTAATGGTATATTGTGTTTGCTAATTGCGTTAGAAGGCTAATGGATGATTAGAAAACCCTTGTGCAATTACGTTAGCACTCATTTGATAAATAAAAGTGTGAGTTTTCATGGAAAACACAAAATTGTCTGGGTGACCCCAAACTTTTGAACGGTAGTGTATCACTTTTGAACGGTAGTGTATCACTTAATTTGTTATAATAGCTGTTTAATAAAGTGTAAGTTTAAAGTGTAAATAGTATGGACTTAACCTTTGGTGCTGGTTTCTGTTTGTGTCCATCTATTTAGATTTATCTATTCATTCTGGACAGATAATGTCCACCCCCGCACTCACATATAATAAACTGTGACTTTCCATTTCAAAGCACATATGTATTAACAATGGATGGACCAGGATATCTTATCTGGCTTATGAGAAGTATGTTGTGTAACTTCTCCGTCAGCCACCATCAATGACGCTTTGTTTTGTGCTGTTTGAACTTCACATTTAAGGTGATGACATGTCAGTTCTCTCTGCTTTCATTCATCACTAATGACAGATGTCAAGGGGTTGGATTTCCATTTCATTACATTGCAATGTGCCAGAAAAAAAAATAATGGAGCCTGGAATCCATGTGTGAATGCAGGGGTGTTGGAGTTTTTTCATATACCAGCACAAAGGGCAGAGCATGGTTTTGCAGAACTTGGTTTAGAGTTACATAAGGTCCAGTTACACAGCATTTACTGATAATTGTGATCTGTCTGTCATTCTCACAGGGACCAAAACATGGTGCTCATGAGGTAAAATCTACTTTCTAAGAAATTAGTTACATTTATTGCTAACTTTTAAATTGTGATTAGGTTATGGTTATGTTTAGGCATTAATTTCAAGGTTAGGGATAATGCTTTTTTTGTCCAAATCAGCAGAAGTCTAAATTGATCCTCATATATATTTGTAGTTGCACCATGTTTGGTTTGTTTTCAATAGATGTTTTGCAAAATACAGTTATTACGTTAAACGTTTTATTGTGTGTTTCTTCACATTGCATTGCAATAGACCTTACCTACAAATGACCAATATTAATACTATACTGTATGGATGATAGAAGTACAGTATGTAGCGGTATGTAGCACATGAGGGACATAATGAAAGAATGCTCAAATAGACTTGAGTCTTGACTTGGACTTGAGCTCAAAGACTTGATACTTGCAAAAAAGTACTTGTGAACATCTCCTGTTTATGTTATGTTTGTATGAAACTCGAGGGGCTTTTCTGTGAATGTCCTTACAACAATAGAAAGACAAAAATGTAAATGAATTTGTCAGACCTGCCAGCTGTACAGTTTAAACTGCAGTCCCAGTTGTCTGTAGTCAATGACAACATTTCCTCTCATATGCTCCTGTGCCCAGATACAGTCTGACAGAGCCTCTTCTAACCTGCATGGAAAGAAAAATTCATAAGAGAAGAATCACAGGCTTCCATTGAATAAAATATATTTAAGCAAGATAACTATGAGCAAGATAACTATTACACAGTGAGTCGAATGTGTAATCAGCAAAAAAAAAAAAAAAAAAAATTAATGTAGATTTTTATGTTTTACATTGTCTAAAGTGGCTAACACGTGAAATCTTGGGTGCAAGAATCTTTGGTTATAGAGGAGTTTGTTCCTCTCAATACAAGAGGTAGGAGCTAAAGGGGTGTCAATTTTCTGTGTTCCCCAAACAACCTTTATATTTTAAATCATACAAGACACAGAAGTGCCAGTTGGGGGAGCCTTGCTGTGTGAGAATGTGAGAAGGAGGGAGAAAGAGCTGCAGCAAGCTGAAGGACTTTTATCAATCATATCTTTTAAAAATATCTGGTTTACTTATTTAAAATAATAATCAAAATACTATGGGATTTTATGGTCTAACAGCAGTGAGCTTCTATAACTCACAAAAATGGAAATAAAAGTAGCAAAAAAATATTTATATCATGAGCACACATTTGCTTTTGCTGTGATTTATACTTTACAGCCATAGTGTCCTAGAGTTACCATCCCAGTTTTCAGTCCTGAAGCTAATTAGCTAATGAGGCACATATTAAGTGACATGAGAGTTGTATATGCAATAATATTTGTGCCATCAGGAACTGAATTTGAATTCTTTACACGTAAATGCAAACCACTGGATTGAACATTTTTTGCCTTTTCAATTTGAAAAACCTCTTTTGAAAGTGAATATACTTGTTTGACTAATCATGAATGGATTTCAAGATATGCGGGAGTGCAACCTCTGAGTAAAACAAGCAAACAAACAAAACAAAAAAAACAGGTCTCAATCAGCCTGTGTTGGCTAATTTTAGGCTAATTTCCAAGCTGTTTTTATCTCTAAATTTTCAGTCTGGATTCAAAACCCTACACAGCACAGAATCAGCATTATTAAAGGTCTCTCAGTGTCAGCTTGTGATTGTGATCCACTACATCAACAAAACCCACAATGTACAAGAAAGGATTCTGAGTTTGTTTCTCTCTAGAATGCAACAGCTGATTCTAGAACTACACCACTCCTGGATAGGCTGAGCTCTATTATCCCTAGTAACAAGAAAACCAAGCTAATTAGACATATGACATGACTAGACATATGTTGTTTCGATTGTCATGAGAGGGGCCAAAGGTGGTATGCAGGAGAAGGTGCAACATGTGTACGAGAATCACATTACATCCACTGTTATGCTCACCAGCTAAACTAGATCATGCAGCAGGTAACATCACACATCTCAAAAGTCAGGAAGTTATTCTCTGGCTTTTTTTCAAGATCCCATAAGAGAACCAAAAAAATGGCACTTAGACTTCCAACACAAAGTGCATTATAATAATACTAATAATAATACTGTCTTTGAACGCAAACATTAACTTTTGCAATGTTTTGAGAACATCAGGGACTCAGACTGTCAGAGAAGCTGGAGGGTTTGTGAAGCTACTGGAGGATGAGACATACAACTTCTTCCTGTAACTGCTCCATCAAAACATCTGAATATTTTGTACAGCCAGCTCCAGAAGTGTTCCAAT
This sequence comes from Brachirus orientalis, assembly GCA_016785285.1. Classification (NCBI taxonomy): domain Eukaryota; kingdom Metazoa; phylum Chordata; class Actinopteri; order Pleuronectiformes; family Soleidae; genus Brachirus; species Brachirus orientalis. The sequence continues at coordinate 1,412,955 of JAFBJR010000591.1, forward strand.
GACTTAGTCTTTGTAATCAGTTATGCAGAGTTCACAGAATGAAAGTATAAACCAATTTAGAAACCTATTACTTGACAACATCTCTATGGAGAGAGAATGTGTGCCTCCATAAAAAAAACAAAACGAAATGGCTGATTTGACCTGGGCACCATTAAATGTGACTCCCAAGCTGTGGTTTGGGGATCCTGCTGGGGTTGCCTGGTGGCCACCTGGTCTTGTGTGGGGTGGATGCAATGGAGATTGGTAGCTGTAGGGCTCTCCTGTCCTATGCAACTGGTGAGGATTCTTATCGGCCTGCCGAGAGCTGACCAGACATTGGTGCAGTCCCTCACTCAGATTCCTAACCACATGTAATGTAGGGCTGCAGCTATCAAATATTTTGGCAATCAAGTATTCTATCGAATATTCCATCGATTGAGCGAGTAATTGGATAAAACATACTTTTATCTTATTCCTCCTATTACTTTCACTTTGCTGTGTTTGCTCATTTTCACTGTATTCACTATTTTCGGTCCTGGTGTCTGCCATTCTGTACAGCTAAATTGTTCACACATGTTACCCAAAGCCCACTTCCGTCTTCTTCCCCTTTGTAGGGGACGCATAGCCTGTGACGTCGGAACAAAGGGCCTTCTGCAAAAGGTTTGCATGTTCTCCCTGTGTGTGTGGAGAACACAAAAACTGTGCTAAGCGCCTCTGTCTCTATTTGAGAGTAAATGACTTTTGTATTTATAAGCGTGGAATGCATACACTATGGTCTCACTGCCATCTGGAAGCTGATTTGTAATCCCTGGAATTCCACTGAACGCATATTGTGCTGCATTGCCGTCAGCACTAATCAATCTATCAACACTCTTGGATGCGTTCACAGCATCAATGGATTTGTAAAATCTCTCCAAAATAATTGACTTTACTACCCCAGTATCTACCTCAATATACTACATTTTAATTTCATTTGACCATCACCTTATAAGGTTTCACATACTCGCACCCAGGCCTGTAATTTCGTAGACCAGGCCTAGGCGAGGCACAGCGCATGTGCACCGCGCCAAGGGGATGTGTCCAGGAGCATTTTGCAAGTTTCGTGCACAGCGCTTGGGGCGCAGCCTGGTGCAAGTACTCCTCTGTCCCGCTTCAGTCCCTCCTACCGGCTGGGTTTAACACAGCCGGTTCACATCTTCACCAATCAAATGAGCTCCTCTCCACACTTTTAATTGCGCCGCGGGCGGGACACAGTGCCCTCACCATGGACGAAAGAGACAGCAGCAGCATCAGACAGAGGAAAACTGATGTTTTGGTCCGGGAGGTCCAAGCTCGCAGTGGCCGAATATATGGTCACGTGAACAGACCTCCACGGGCCGATGATGCAAAATGTTACCAATATTGTTAATCAGGTTTGCCCTGATATACTGAGAACCGTTGCCCATGGCAAAAAATGGTTCAATGATGTAAGAAGAAGGTCCAAACAAAAGCTCTCCGGGGTGGACATCAGAGGCCACAGTGCGCGTCACCACGTGGACCACCTCACGGGATAGATGTAATCTTTTCCTGTGTCATGGATTGGAGTAAAAAATTAAGTGACAATTACATTATTCACGGCGGTAAATAATTCCAGACATTATTCGTGTGCACCTGCATTCCAGTTCTGTCATCCCCAAATAGGAGGACCTCTGATGGTACACTCTCTCCCCCCATCTCCTCCTCCTCCTCGCAATAATGTACCCCATCTTCGTAAATCATGTTAAGCATAAAAATTAAGAAAAAAAATATGGGCAATCACATGAAACAAGTAAATCCTTAAGACACCAAGCATGACTTACATTTGAGCATCTTTCGCTTTTTTTTATGAGATGAGAGAAGCCAAATATACACTCTGATGCCGAGGCTGTTGGTGGTTGGCTGAGAGAGATGTGAAGTCGATACATAATCGATACGATTACGCGTACCAAATGCCTTTGATCTGACATCAGATGTGACAGGACAGTTGATATAGATATAAATGTATGTACAGATTCAGATTAGTTACATTAGATTATTAATTGCTTTGAAATTTGCCATTCGGTAAACCTGCCTTTTGATGACTTGTGCGCACTGTGTGCCAGTTAGCCAAATTACTGCTAGACCGGCTGAACTTTGCTTGTTCCGAGAGTAGACCAGGTTGGAGCTGGCAAGCCTTCAGCGCGCCTTCAGCACAACCTTTTGGCCTCCCCCTTTTGCGCCACCACGCCCATCTCAATGCACCTCGCTCTACCAAATAGCCAAATTTGTTGCACAAGGTGTTGTGCCTGACAAAATTACCACTGAGTGCGCTTTTTTTTTTTGCCCTAATGCCCTAATGCCATTATAAATCTGGATGCATCAGAGTCCAATCTTTGTGCTCCCTAGCAAATTGAAGCCTTTTTTTCCCTATTGGCCTTACTTATTTGTGAGGCCAAATTTCTTAAGGCTACACAGCTGTTCAGTCCCAATCCTTTGAGTTCTCTTCACATTGTGCATGTGGAAATGCTCTTACCCAGATAGCAGCTGATTCTGAACCGGATCTGGCCACATCTTGCCAGATTCGCTTAGCAATCACACTCGCTGAGTGCAGTTGTGCCAGATGTGGCCCACACCATTAAACAAACAGTAGAAATTATGGGTTTGGGCCTGTTTAGGAGTAGACCCTGTGGACCAAATGTTCAAAATTTAAAAGATTTAACAGTTGAAGTTTACCACAAAGGCACTGCAGACATTGGTAAATGTTAATGGTAAGTACTAGTGCAACAACAGTGGATATATAAGGTCTTTAAACTTGTACAATTTATTAAGTGGGAAACGCAGATGTTGAAAAGCTCATTTGCAGCACTGGCCGACAGAACTGTAAAACTACAAATGTGTGATTGTTTAAATTTGTTTTATTGTTCTGGTTTTGGTGTTTCGTCTTTTTTCTGGTTTCATTTTGAAACTGTAAAGAGGCACTGTAAAGAGGGATTACATGAGAAATCCTGGAAAAGCCAAATGTTGCCTAGCAACAGCACTTTACGTCTGTACATAGCCTGCGCGCAATGAAACACGACCTAAGGTTGGCAGACTGTGAAGACCAATTGTGCTCAAAAATTTAAATTTAATGGTTGCTTCTTTTCAACAGTGAGCAGCGAATTCCAGAAAGGCAGACAAAATCACTGTTCAGACAACAGACAGAGTGGTAGAGTGGTAAAGGTAAGTGCTTTATGAGACCCCTGCTCGCAAATGACATGCCCAAAAAAAATAGATCTCTGTAATTACAAGCTCTATATGAATTAGTGTAAGCGTCACTGTAGAGTGTGTCAGAGTAAATGCAGATGGAACCCAGAATAAGTAAAGGATTTTTGTTTTTTTCAACAGCTAATGGTTGAAAAAAACAAAGTGTGTGCACTGGCCGAGGATGTGAAATTGTTGAGAACTGAGAAAGCTGAGCATGAAGCAAAGCTTGCAAATTTAAGGACAAATATCTGACTGAAACTGTGCAATCTGGTAGCAGTTGTAACGTATGTATTAACCAACGAAATCTTGGAGGAGACCCTGATAGTGATAATAAATGTGAAAGTGTTGCTAACAAGGTAGATGTGGACAGACATGTGAAATTGAGACCTGTTGTAACCAGGCGAGTTGATGGAAGAGTCCTGTATTCCTGCAAGTTAGCAAAACCACATGAGATAGATCAATGGTCTAAGGATCTGCAGCATCCTAGGAAATCAGGAATGGAAGCTTGGTCCAAAATAAACCGTTTGCGTAATATCTACCAGCCGCATCCATCTGATAAGGTGGCTATGTTGTGTACTGTGTTAAATACTTCTGAAGCAAACAAGATGAGACATGCAGTCTTTACCGGTCTAGGGGAATATCAGCAAGACCTAGAGAGTGGCTGGAATATGCTTCGTGATTGGATCCAGGGTGCGACTAACGCCACCACGGATTGGATATCCACTAGTACTCAGAGGGCTAATGAAAGGGTTGATGATTTCGCACACAGGTTCACTGAGATATTTCTAAGACATCCAGGGATGCCAGGCTTATCTGAGGACAATGTAGGAAATAGTAGCAATGGTGCATTGAAGGCTAATATGCAAAAAAATCTGCTTCCTGAGCTGAGACAAGCTGTTAAGTTAACATCCCCAGCATGGGATTACACTACATTTACATTTGAAATGCTAGTTATGTAGCAAGGAGAGTTGAGTGCAGCATTGAGCAGAAGATTAGGAGAAAAGCATGGTAAGGGTTTTAAATATAAGTGAAAATAAGCCTAGATCAAAATACCAGAGACCTAGAGTGAGGAAAGGAACTAGAGCCAAATCAAATGATACATGCAATAAATTTGGCAAACAAGGCCATTGGGCCAAGGACTGTAGATCTTGCAGCCAGAGGAAAAATGGTCCCCGCCATAGCAATCACTATGACAGTGAATATGAACAATTTAGAAAGCTAAGTGACAATCAGAGATCAGCTCTTCTCTCTGCGGTTCAGGGAGGCAGGGCAAGGAGACAAACTCTGAGAAAACACAGGAAATCACTGCAAAAGTGAAGGAAAATGAAAAGAGCAACAAATCAAGGAGAAGACACCAGCAACTTCAGTGCAAGGACAATCTGTGCCCAAGGAGGAAATGTCAACTACTCTAGGGGAAGCAACCCCTGAACCCGAGACCATTGTTAAGAATGTTGCTCCTACAACAGTTATCACTGATGAGGGGAAACAAGAGGAGGAAAAAGCAGAAGATAGCACTGAGGAGGGAAAGATTCCTGCAGAAGTTACGTCTGAGACTGAGCCATTATCATGACAGAAGAAAGTAAAGCCACAGGGTAACCCCATGTAGAAGCGCTTTACAGGTGCTAACTTGAAGATGATGCCACCAAAGAAACAGATGAACAAGGGAGACACTGAGGGAAAACTGGCCAAGTCAAGAGATCAGGCAGCTGAACAACATCAGCCCTCTGCTTACTCAGCAGAAACTCCTAAAGTTGAGAGTGGACGATCATCTCCAGTGGAGTCAGGAGAGCATGCCACTGCTGTGGAGTTGACCCAGAAGGAATCAAGCCAAGAAAATGATGCCAAAGCTACCTCTGATGGAGAGAAGAAAGATGGCTTCATTGCCTGGCCTTCCTTCAAGACACCAGAGACACTCAAGAAGCTTTTAAAAAGGTCCTCTGATAGAGAGGATGAAGCCGCAGGTGAGAAACCACCAAATTCACCCACACTGTCCCCTTCTAACAGCACTACATTTGCAGATAAGACTGTTAAGGATGAAACTAAAAAGATGATGAAGAGCCAAAGCCCCAAAAGCCAGAGAAATGGATCTGTAACACCAAGGAGCCTAAAGGAAGAATGGATACACCTGTCTCCTGGGAGGCCCTCATGTGTATGAGTGAGACCAGAAAGAGGACAAGAAGGACTTTTGATTCTGATGACAAAGAAATCAAGGTTGAGGAGGAGACAGCTGCTGCAGAAACAGCTGTAGAGGAACAGGAACACAAGGGCAAAACTGGCGCTCCTGTCATCAACTCAATTGTATACCACTCATCAATTGTATATCACCAATTACCACTGCACAAAGAAAGTTGTGACCTGACTGCCTTTATTACTCATAAAGGGCTTTTCCGCTATTGGTGTGCTCCCTATGGTTTGGCCTCTGCTCCATCTGCGTTCCAGAAGATGATGGAAACTGTGTTAAAAGGTCTGCCTGGAGTACGCAACTACCTCAATGATGTCATTGTAACTGGACCTTCTCTGGATGAGCATGACAGGAACCTACGTGCAGTCCTGCAATGTCTGACTGACACTGGTCTGAAACTTAACATGCAAAAATGTTCATTCAGACAGACAAGTCTCAGGTTTTTGGGACATATCATCTCCAAAGACGGAATTTTACCTGACACAGACCATGTCACAGCCATCCGCAATGCTCCAGCCCCACACGACCTGGTTGCACTATGGTCCTTCTTAGGACTAATTTCATGATACAGTAAATTTCTTCCAAATTTTGTGACGGTGGTGGAGCCGATTAGAGCGTTGTTGAGAGAGGCTACAGAATCTGGCTTTAAATGGACTACGGATGCAGACCGCAGTTTCCACAAACTGAAACAGTTGCTACTAAACAGTGACTCTTCTTGACCCTTCTCTCCCCATTTTTGTGACCGCAGATGCGTCAGATTACGGCCTGGGTGGTGTACTGACCCAACTACACCCAGATGGGACTGAACACACTACTCCAGAAAGAAAATATTCAACAGTGGAAAAAAAGGCCCTGGCGTGCATGTGGGCTGTCGAAAAATGGAGGTCATATCTCTGGGGACAATGCGTGACTCTAAGGACTGACCATCAGGCACTGACCACGTTGCTTGCCACCAAAGGACTTGGCCGGGCAGGCATGAGAGTGGCAAGGTGGTCAGCCCAACTGCTTTGCTTCATCTATGATTTTGAGTACAGACAGGGATCACAGAATCAGGCTGCAGACTGTTTGTCGCGTCTGCCACTCCCCACTCATACAGCTGCAATGGAGGAACCTGAGATGGTGCGTATCTAACTGTAAGTGACTTTACTTCATCTTCTGCACAATGTCCTGAACTCACCCTCCTACGTGCTCAGATTGAAAAGGGCCCAAATGCAAAAAAGATGTAGATCCTGCTCTGACACCATACTTCCTGATCCGTCATGAGCTCTGGGCATCTGACACACTTGTGATGAGAGGTGAGCAAGTGTGTACTGCTGGGTGTACACTGTAAGAAGAGCGTACAGTAGAAGAAGAGAGTGTGCATGTACCTAGGAGGTGTGTGAGCAGAGGTATTTGATTATTGAAGTAGCCAGTGAAAAGTAGTCCTGTTTCTGTGATTATTGTACTTCAGCCACATACAAACAGAACAAACATGTTGTAGAGAACACAGCTCTTAATTCATAACGTCCACCGACTGAACTGCTAGATGGCACTGTGGCCTGCGGTGATTAGCAACACTCTAACCGAAGATGACGCTCTGCCGCCTCACTTGTGCATGCACGCACACACACCCACACATTATGTTTTCCCATGACTTAAAATTTATAGCAGAGCTGTTGTATTTGATTAAATTACTTTATAGGTCCACTGAAGTGGCCTGTGAGTGTGTATATATAGGGTATGCAGTAATAAGAGACATATTGGTGCAGGGAATAACACTCACTCACTCATTTTCTACTGCTTTATCCTCCACTGAGGATCGTGGGGGGCGCTGGTGCCTAACTCCAGCTGACATAGGGCGAGAGGTAGGGTATACCCTGGACAGGTCGCCAGTCCATCACAATTTCTGGAAAATGTCTTTAGATGATTATATGTCATTTGTTATATGCTTGGCAAGCAATGAAGAAATGACCGTCACACATCAGAACTTGAGTCTGAGATGAGGGGACACTATAACTCGTCAAGTGGAAACGTAAACCAATGTAAGTCTTGATAGCACTCGGATGTATTTTTGAAACTACACATTAGCATGAATAGCCATCACATTGGCGATACAGATTGTGAAGGTGATAATGAAGAGGTTCAGAACAATCAGGCCCGATCATCACAACTTTTAAAATCCAAGTCTAATGCAACTTAGCAGTCCTCTTCACTTCAAGAGTCATCACTACCACCAGTGTCAAGGTAAATAAATGATGGTATTATTTTTATGGATTGAAATACTGTTTCAGATTAACATAGATTTGTAAATTGGGGTCAAATATTCGTTAAACCTACTTGTTCTTCATATCTCTTTGTTCTTTAAACCTCATGTCAAGGTATCTAATTCCACCTCCTCATTTGTCATGTCTGAACCCTATTCCATCCACTCATCAATCATTACACTCTGTGGCACCTTATTGGTCACCATCATGCCCAGTCTTATCTCCTCATCATGGTCACTCATCTCACCATTCGTCGCTGTCACGCCTACTCCCATCATGTCATCAGTCAACATCAACATGCCTATTTCTAACATCTATCATCATGGCCACACCCACTGCAGTCATCTCATCGGTTGCTATAGCCATGTTTTGTTGTTTTGTGTTTTGGTTGCAATGAGTATCATTTGTATTCAAGTAATATTAATTTCTAGGTCCAAGGCTCAGAACCAGAGGCAGCATGGTAATTTGTTGGAAACCCAGGATTGGTCTCTTTGCCCCATCATGACCAGTGTGCTTAATTGTTCTACCCTGTTCATTTGTTCTACAGCATTCACCATATTGTTTTAAATTGCTGTCCTGTGCCAAATGTTCTATAAAATGTGTTCTTCCTCTCCATTTAGTAAGTTAAGTGCTCCATACTACACACATGAAAATGTGTGTAGTATGGAGCACGGTCACTTCATTTATATCACTTACTTTATTACAATACAATACAATATTAAAGTGTATGTTTCAAGTGTAAAGAGTACAAACTTAATGTTTGCCTGTTTTTTACTGTTTGTGTCATTTTTATTTAGATTGTGTCATTTTTATTTAGATTTAAAGATGTCAGGAACGATGGCAGAAAACTATTCTGACAGACAATGACCAATGTTAATTAAATGAAATAAAAGAATTTATTTGGTTTAGTTGAATTTGTCTTTTATTATATAAACATTAAAATATTATCAAACACTAACCAACCCCCCCATCCCATTCCACACTAATTTCCAAACCTGAGAGCCCTGAACTAAGTCTGGCTTTCATATTTACATATCTCCATTGAGAGGAGGGGGACACAGTGAGTACAACCCCAATTCCAAAAAAGTTGAGACGCTGTGTCAAATATAAATATAAAAAGAATGTAATGATTTGCACATATCTCAAACCCACATTTCATTCGCAGTAAAACATAAACAGTACATCAGATGTTGAAACTGAGACATTTTACCATTTCAAAAAATATATTAGATCACTTTGAATTTGATGGCAGCAACACATCTCACAAAAGTTGGAACAAAAGCAACAAAATGCTAGAAAAGTAAATGGCACAAACAAAAAACAACTGGAGGAGCATTTGACACCTAATTAGGTTAAATGGCAACAGGTCATGACTGGATATAAACGGAGCATTCCAGAGAGTGTCTCTGATGTTAACATGGGCAGAGGTTCTCCATTCTGATACTGCATCTAAAAAAACTGTAGAACAATTTCAGAAAAATGTTCCTCAATGTAAAATTTCAAAAACTTTCAAGATCCCACCATATAAAGTGTATAATATCATCAAAGGATTCAGAGAATCAGGAGGAATCTCTGTGCACAAGGGATAAAGTCGAAGGTCAAAACTGGAAGTATGTTGGCACTGAATTAAAAACAGGTTGATTCTCAACTGGAAATCACTTTTGTGGTTCAGGAACACTTCCAGAAATCACTGTCTGTGAAAACTGTTTGCCATGCAATCCACAAATGCAAATCAGATAAATCAAAATTTGAAACTCCTTATAGAAACCTTGGATGTTGTGTCCTGCTAAAGAGGAGAGGGGCCATCCATCATGTACATACAGGTTTTAGAGCAACATACTCCATCTAGACAACAGAGCTTGCATATTTCTGCAAGGTAATTCTAAACCACAAACAATATCCAACACAATAGCATGGCTTCAGAGGAGAAGATTCCAGGTCCTGAACTGGCTTGTATGCAGTTCACACCTCTCACCAATAAAAAGCATTTGATGCAGCATGAAACAAAAAATCCAGCAACAATGGGCCAGTGCTGTTGAGTCCTGCATCAGACAAGAAATGGGCAACATTCTTTTTCTAAAATTCCAGCAACTGGTATTTTCATTCATCAGATGTTTACAGACAGTTGTTAAAAGAAAAGGGGATGCTACACCAGTGGTAAACATCGCCCTGTCCCAACCTTTTTGAGATGTGTTGCTGCCATCAAATTCAAAATGAGCTAATATTTTTCATGAAATGGTAAAAGGTCTCAGTTTCAACCAAGGCTTAGAGCTGGTTCATGGAATGAAATCGAAAACCAGAAACTTTAAATTTTTTTAATGTTCCAGAACAGAAAGGTTTATTTAGAATAATGGTAACTGGTTAATAGTGTTTTTTGTTTTCATTATTTATTTTTTTCTGTTGACCTGTTTACAATGATCTGTTGAGGCAGCAGTCTACCAGTTTTGATTAACCATAAGAACCTGTTTCAACTCCTCCCCTCTGGGAGGCGCTACAGAGCACTGTACGCAAAAACAATTTATCTTCATGCACCATTTGCACTTTAATGCCACAATATAAGTTATGTTATGCTGCTTAGTTTTTTGTTATTTAACTTTTGCATATTTCTATTGTTTCCTTACCTTTGTGTGCTACTGAGTGTCACTTTTAATTTTTATTACTTTGTGTTGGTACAAGAGAGTGCTGTAAAACCAGAGTCACTAATGTACGGGACGAAAGTGCAATTAAATTCATATGCAAATTACGACACACAGCCTCTTATGGACATTGTGATGTGAAAAAATATATAATGAAGATGAGGGAGAAAAAAAGTCGCATCACACACACACATTCACAAGGGAGAGAGAGAGAGTGTGTTCGCCATCAGCCTGATTCGAATAGACTAATAGCTTTAATAGCCAAAATAAAATGTCCTAAGGCTACCTACCTTTTTATGTCCCAAAGCTAACATGGAACGTTATTAACTGGTTCAAGAACTATATTTTTTCTTCTAACCAGTTTGGGAGCATCAAATTAAGGGTGGAACCTATAGCCGGAAATGGTAAAATACTGTTTCTGTTTGGAAAAATTCTGGTTCAAAGTCCTGGTTTCAACATTTGATATGTTGCTTATGTTCTATTGGGAATAAAATATGTTTTTATGAGGTTTGCAAACCATTGCATTCTATTTTTATTAACATTTAACATAGGGTCCCAACTTATTTGGAACTGGGGTTGAATTTCTGACTCTCGAATTGCAAAGAATGTTTTGAGTCATGAATTTTGATTCCTCCAAATCCTGCCACCACTGCAGCAGTCAACTGAATGCGAAGAATGGTAATTGAATTTAATGAAGCTTCACTTGCCTCCCATTAAAAATGCAGAGTGAACCTGGCCACTAATGTCACACAACAAGGAAGTCACAGTCCAATAACCATCTTCATATGTATCAGCAAAGTGGTGCAGCTGAGAAAAAGCAACTGATCCAAAATGAGAAGGTTTTACACACCTGTGGACTTTAAAGCCCTACAAACAAACTAATACTGTATTTAACTACCTTTCTCTTCTAGTCTGTGGTTTATTATCCGAGTATCTAATGTGTCGGTCACAAATAAGCCAGTTAAATAAATCCATTGTCTGCTCGCAAAATGAGAGCCTGTTAGAACAGGTAAATAGACACAGTCATGGCTCCCAAAACGTACGCATTCAGCGTATGAAAGTGCATGAAGGACCATGAATGAGCACGAATGCTGTGAATGCAAGAAATCTTTTGGAGCAAAACAACAAGAAGTTTTCTTCATCCAACAAACACCCAAAGCTTTTCACACAGATGAAGGTTTTTGGTAAATGAACATGTTTTGGGGACTAAATATGAGTCAAAGCAAAAACGTGAATCAAACAAAATTCTGAAGAAAACACAAAATGTATATTTTTATGTTTATTTTTATCCTTCTAGCCACTGTGAAAGAGTCATAAGCTGGAATTTAGTTTCGTCTACACCTGTACACACCATTGGAAAATAATTTTTTGTTTTGAGGTAAATTTTGTCAGTGATTTGGATTTATTTTGTTAAAGGGTTTGGTAAGGAAAGAAATAAATATTGACAGTACTGAACACGAGATTCTATGTTTTACTGCAGTGTAGAATAAAAGACTATTCTAAATTATTTATTAACTATTAAAAATTTAAATTTGATTGATACATTTGCCACATTTTCAATTTAATCGTGTGTTTACATGCTGTTGATGCATATTTTGAAGTTGCCATTTGATACATACACACACACACACATATATATGTACATTTGAAACTGTACACCAGTACCAGTACAAGTTATCAGGGGCTCTAATTTCGTGGCGCAGCGCAAGGAGGCGCAGCCCGCGCAGTGATAATTTCGTCTGGCGCCACACCTTGCACAGCGAATTTGGCAATTAGGTAGACCGAGGAAAGCCGAGATGAGTGTGGCTGCGCCAAAGGGGGAGGTGTTGTCAGATTCAACTTGGCGCAGTGAAAATTTCGTGCCAAAAGGCGCTGAAGGTGCATTTTCGCCAGCTCCAACCCAGTGCAATGCAGGTGTGCCACACCAAGGGGGTGTGTCCAGGCACATTTTGCAAGTTTCGTGAACAGCGCAGGGTGCGCAGCAGGCGCAAGTACTCCTCTGTCCCACCTCCATCTCTCCTACCAGCAAGTAGCAAAGAGAGGGAGAAAAGGCGTGACTGGGTCTTCACCAATCAAATGAGCTCCTCTTCTTACCTTTAAATGTGTTTCGTTTCCCATGGATGAAAGAGACAGCTGCAACGTCAGAGAAAAACTGATGTTCTGGTCTGTGAGGTCCAAGCTCACAGTGGCCGAATATATGATCACATGAACAGACCTTCTCAGGATGATCATGCAAAAAGAGCCAAAAGGAGGTTACCGATATTATCATAAGAAGGAGACTAGTTCAATTAATCAATAAAATTGATGTTAACACCATTTTGTTTCATGAGTAATTTTATGTATCTTTAATGTAATTAAGTAAACTGTGGCCAAAAATGTATAAACAGAAACGTTGCAGCGAGAGACCACCTGCTGCGCTTTGCTGCTGCACGCAACATGCCACAAAGAATGCACTGAATTTTATGAGAGAAACCGAGGCTGTTTGTGGTTGGCTGACAGAATTGTGAGGTCATTAGTTTGCATAATCATTTCAGCTGCGTTAATGAAATTCCATGACACGTGCCAACCGCCTTTGATCTGATATCAGATGTGATAGGACAGTCAATATAGATATAAATGTATGTGTTGATTCAGATAGTTACATTGAATAATGGTTGTTGTGATTATTAATTGCATTGAAATGTGCCAGACATTCTGTAAACCTGCCTGTGAGGACTGGTGAGGTGTGCACCAAATCTCACAGGCAGGTTTGGTGACGTGTGCACACTGTGCGCCAGTCAGCCAAAATTACAACTAGACCGTCTGCACTTCGCCATGCGCCGAGAGTAGACCAGGTTTGAGTTGGCGAGCTTTCAGCGCGAAATTGTCACTGCGCCAAGCTGAATCTGTCAACACCTCCCCCTTTTTCACACCTATTTCGGCGCGCCTGGTCTACCAAATTGCCAAATTCGCTGACCACGGTGTTGCGCCGGACGAAATTACCACTGCGCGGGCTGCGCTGTGCTGCCCCTGGCTACTCTCAGCGCAAGGCGAAGCGCAGCCGGTCTAGTGGTAATTTGGCTGACTGGCGCACAGTGTGTGTTGCATACTACACAATAGCATGCAACATGCAGAGCAGCAGAGCGCACAGGCAGGGAGAGACCACCAGCTGCACAGCTCTGTCCTTAAATGTTTGCATTTATACATTTTTGGCCACAATTTACTCAATCACATTAAAGATACATAAAATTACTCATAAAAATGATGTTAACATCAATTTTATTGATTAATTGAACTAGCCTCCTTCTTATGATGATATCGGTAACCTCCTTTTGCATCATCAGCCTGTGGTGGTCTGTTCATGTGATCATATATTCGGCCACTGTGAAATGACACTTGCACTGTGCCTCGTGGCAGCGCATTTAAAGGTGAGGAGATGAGCTCATTTGATTGGTGAAGACCCAGTCACGCCTTCTCTCCCTCTCTTTGCTACTTGCTGGTAGGAGAGATGGAGGTGGGACAGAGGAGTACTTGTGCCTGCTGCGCACCCTGCGCTGTTCACGAAACTTGCAAAATGCTGGGCCTGGCCTGGTCTATGAAATTAGAGCCCCAGAACTCAACAAACTGAGGGAATCAGTTGCCTCAATTCTTTTGAGTTACTAAGTAAGGTATTTTGACTTCATAAAATAGAACTTAAAATATTGAGTGGTCATTACTTATTATTAACTCAAAAGTTAAGTGTTAACAGAGCTTTAACATTTTGACTTGACTAATCATAATTTTTAAGCTCTGTTAACATTAGCCATTTGAGTTAGCTTAATTAGTCTTTTTAATTTCAATAATTAATTAACAGAGGCAAGACTGAGAAGGCTTGGCAATGTGCAGGGGAGGAACAGTTGTTATTTTTGCACAAAGAATGTTGAAGATGAAATTGCCAGGCAGGAGGAAAAGGGGAAAACCACAAAAAAGGTTTATGAATGTTCTTTAAAAGAACATCAGGACAGTTGTTGTAACAGAACAGGACACAAGGGATAGGGAAAAACTGAGAGAGATGATCTGCTCTAGTGACACCTAAAGGGAGAAACCAAAAGCAGGAGGAGACAAAGTATAGTTTAAGTCTAATTTTAAGTATTTGTGATGCCTCCTACCTGTCAATCTGCATCATCACTGCTCCTCTCTGGAAGAAAGCAATAGCAAGTCTTTCATCCTTGCATATGGTGAGGTCTAAAGCCTGGGTGTAAGTGAGGGAAAAGATGAGGTTACTTTCGATTATGTTTTTTGGTTTTACAGTGTTTTCATGACAGCCTGTTAGGTACTGCAGAAGGTACACCACAGATGAGAAGCTGCTTCATAAAATCTCATTGACATTTTTTTTATGTTACTGAAATACTACAATTAATCTGTATTACTTATTTGCGTTTATCACAAACATTTTACTTAAGTTATAATAATGGTATGACGGCACAGACCTGCAGGGCCAGATCCAGCTGTCCCAGAGCCAGGTGAGCTGAGGCAGTGTTGAACAGTGTGCGAGATGTGGGTTCGCTAATCTGCTCAAGTTTGTTCAGAGCTCCTTGCCAGTCCTTGGTGTTCATGGCCTGCACAGACTCATCCCACAGCTGTAATAACTCAGTGTAAAGCATCCTAAAGATTGGAAAGAGGGTAGCAAAAATAAAGTTGCACCCACATATATGCATATTCAATTCAATTCAATTCAATTCAGTTCAGTTCAGTTCAGTTTAGTTCAATTCAATTCAAATTTTATTAATAAAGCACATTTAAAAACAACTAAGGCTGACCAAAGTGTTGTACAGAATGAGTAAAAGAAAAAGCATGAAACATGCTAGAAGGAGTCCATTCAACTTGAGTTAAAAGCCATGGAGTAAAAGTAGGTTTTTAAAGAAGTTTTAAAGTGCTCAACACTGTTGGGTTTTGGGGTGCTTCAGGACCCGCGGGCCCAACCGCCCGTTGGTGCGTGATCAGAGATAAACAGGAAAAAACCTTTGGTTAATACTAGAGACTCCAAAGCACAACAATGGAATGAAAGTTTCAACAGATACAATTTATTTGTGCACAAACTTACAGAGATCTCTGTGGTCCGACAGACAGGTCACCTCAATGGGATCGTGTCTCCCTCTCTAGGAGTCAGGGCAAACAGACCCAGAACAAAGAACAGTAAAGGAATATATGTGTTGCCATCGCCACTCCCGACTGCCCATATATGGAGTTCTTAATAAAGTTGGTTTGTAGTTATCAAAGAGTGTGCTGGAGTGATGAGAACAAGGACAGTGTCTTATCTGTGCGGGAGTGATGAAAACAAGGACAGTGTCTCTCAATTAGAAGATTCCATTGCTCTGTGTCCTTGAAGTAGAATATGAGTGCAGTACAATGTTTAACAAAACAAAATGTGTGCTGAAACAGAATGTGTGCAGTATAATATTTCACAGTTATTTTAACAACACCCAGGGCACATCTGAAGTGCTGGGGCAGGGCATTCCAAAGCTGAGGAGCTGCCACAGCATAATCTCTATCTCCTACGGTTTTTACCTTTGTTTTTGGGACTTACAGTAGCAGTTGGTTAGCTGACCAAGTGCTCTGGCTGGAGTGTGTGTGTAGATGCACCAGTTCAGACAGATACTGAGGTGTCAGCCCATTTAATGATTTAAGAACAAGTAAGAGAATTTTAAAATCAATCCTAATATGCACTTGTAGCCAGTGGAGTGAGGCCAACATAGGCTTTATATGGTCATGTTTACGCTTTCCAGTCAGAAGGCGAGCTGCAGCATTTTGCACAAACTGAAGACGATGTATCAATGACTGGTCAATCAGAGAGTTGCAGTAATCCAGCTGCATTGGTAAAAGTTTAACTGTGGCTGACATGATTAACCATAAGAAGTAAATATTGGTAATATTTCGTAAGCGCTCCGCTTGATTGATTGTCGGACCATTTCCTGCTGACCCCGGGATGTAATACGTACATTATGTACGCTGGCAGCGATAAACCAATCAGAGAACATTACGTAATACGTACCGGTACGCTTCCTGGTACCTCTGCCACGCCTCCGGTAGGTATACTACCGGTATACTGCAAAACAACATTTGTTTGTCTAAGGACCCCCGAAAATGGATGAGGACAAAATGAGAGAGTGGCTGAGAGAGGTGTATGTAAAGAGACCAAATGGTTTTTTCCACGCATCATCGTCCCTGTTGATCTGCGACTCCATGCGTGCCCATCTCACCGCTACTGTGAAAAACCAAGTGAAGCAAATGAATTCGGAGCTTGCCATAATTCCGGGAGGATTAACAAAACAACTCCAACCGCTGGACATTGGTGTAAACAGGGCATTCAAAGTGAAGTTGTGAGCGACGTGGGAGCAATGGATGACAGACGGCGAACACACCTCTACTAAGACTGGGGGGGCAGCACCGGGCGAGTTACGCCACCATATGTGAATGGATTGTGGATGCCTGGGCTAAGATATCTGCTTTAACTGTTGTCCGAGCTTTCGCTAAAAGCCGGCATCATTGCTGAACAGCCACCTGGCAACGAGACTGACTCTGGCATGTTAGATGGCCAAATTGCCCAGCTGTTCAATTCAGACACAGAAGATGAGGACTTTGATGGATTTGTGGGAGAAGATTGATTAAAAAATAATGTGAGTGTATTGTTAAATAGTAGAATGAAGTTCAACTAAACCCCATGTTTTGCTCCCTTTACCTTTTTTTGTAGACCGTATGTTTTAGCATGCGTCTTATAATACGGTGCGCCTTATTTATGGGTTAAGTACAGAAATAGACCCACATTGCTAATGTACGGGACGAAAGTGCAATTAAATTAATATGCAAATTACGACACACAGCCTCTTATGGACATCGTGATGTGAAGAAATATATAATGAAGATGAAGAAAAAAAGTCGCATCACACACACATTCACAAGGGAGAGAGAGAGAGTGTGTGCTCGCCATCAGCCTGATTTGAATAGACTAATAGCTTTATTAAGCCAAAATAAAATGTTCTAAAGCTACCTACCTATTTATGTCCCAAAGCTAACATGGAACATTATCAACTGGTTCAAGAACTATATTTTTGTCTTAACCAGTTTGGGAACATCAAATTAAGGGTGGAACCTAAAGCCGGAAATGGTAAAATACTGTTTCTGGGTTAAGACTTGGTTTTAGGCTTAGGGTTAGAATTGGGTTTAGGTTAGGGTTAGGGCAAGGGTTAGGGTTAGGCATCTAGTTGTGATGGTTAAGGTAAGGGTATGGGGCTAGAGAATGTATTATGTCTATGAGGGTCCTCACTCTGATAGAAGCGCAAACATGCTTGTGTGTGTGAGAAAGAGAGAGAGTGAGTGGGGAAAGAGTGTGGAAAACAGGAAGTAGGAAAAGAAGAAAGGAAGTGACTCGACGCGGTTTGTTACCAGTGATGGCACTCCCAAAATGGCTGACCTTGGGGGGAGAAGCAGGCACAATAGCAGTGACTGCAGGGGCATGATTTTGCCACAAGATGAAGAGTAAGTCAAAGACTGCCGCAGATCTTGGACCGAAGTGCAGTGAGCAGTGGGCAAGCGTGGTCGGCGCAAGATGCCGTCTGTCAGTGAAGTCTCACAAAAGAATGAATGAAAGAGGGGGAGCAAGTTACGAATGGTGTGTGTACAAGGAGGGCAGTTCAAAGTATAACATCTAGTATGAATGAGCAAAGGCTCATGTGCAACGATGTCAAACCACATAGACTGACGCAGGCGAGGCCAAGTTTACAAAGTTTACACAGTCACCGTCTCCACACGTGATCTGTCCGTTCACCGGACACAGCAAAGCAGACGCACAACAGCGAAGCTGTGAGCACCGCAAACAACAATAAAACATAAGAAGCGAAATAATTTTTTAGTTATTATTGCCAATAAGTGTTGTCCCCCAACACCTTTGTCTTCCATCTCCCATGTGCTAAAATAAAGCTAATCAGAACCAGCCACAGAAATAGACCAGAATTTATTTCTATTCATCTATAGTGGCAAACATATTCTTGAGATACTCTTGATCAAAGCCTATATTTATGAAAGGTGCCCCTTTTGTTAAGTGGCTAAAATCTGTTTTCCTTACAACTAGCCATGTATCAGTATAGTTCCAAGTAACAGTGGTAATTATTGCACTGCCAGAGTTGACTGACATGTGTCAGTACTTCATAAAACCACACTTCAAAAAACCTGAACTATCCATGTAAACCAGAGACAGACCAAATCTAAAATGTCTGACAAAAATAAATAAAATGAAATGCAAGCTGTATAGTTCAAGGTTAACTCACCTTTATATTCAGACTGCGTACCTGCTGAACCAGAGGTCAGTATCAGTTGAGTTAGTATGTAGCTCTGCCTTGCTTCCTACTGTTCTGTACACTGTCTATAAGGTGGGTGTAACAAGCCTCCTGTCGAGACTCCACCCTGCTGCAATAAGGAAGTTTTCTGCTTTACACTCCTGGAAAAACCCACAGAGGTGCAATGGCTTTGGAATTCACTCACCACTGTGGCACATGAACAAATTAATATCAACAAACATTATTCACACAGAATGGAATTCAAAATTATTATAGGAGCACAATTAATTTGCTGAGTATTTATTGCAATAACTCATACAAGTAAGTTGTAAATATTACAAAAAGAAAACAAAATATTACCATCACAACTATTTTCTAAATGACCCAATCACTGCCACTGATGCCCTGTGTGTTTAAACTTATGTCTAGAGAGTCTGTGAGTGGAAAGTAGAGTTATTACATTATGTTTAGCAATAATTGCAATATAGAATTACAATACTTTTCATCAAGATCCATTCATTGTGACCAGTGACTGCTTTTTACATGAATCGGCCAAGGAGGTGAGAAGACAGATGTAAACAAAGTCATGAAACCATAGGTTAATCATTGCACAGGGAGCACACCAGCACATTGGGTTGACAAACCTGTTTCACAGGTTGTTTTGTTTCAGCTCTCATGAAGCCCTCCCCTTACTAGAAATTCCACAGATAAACACAGCACAGCACTGTGCTCCTACCATTAGATAGCATAACTGCTTTACAAACAGTGGTACTGCTGCATGTATATTATATAAACTATATTACTCGGTTCAGTAATCATATATGAAACATGTATACAATAAAAAACTAAAAACACCTTCTACAGGTTAACTCTTAAAGTTGGAGTGGAACCTTAATTAATATTGTTGGTCTTTGTCCTGCTATTTAATGTAGAAAAATATCTGCTGTGAAAAAGTCTTTTCAGCCAACTGTATTTCAGACATGCTTAGGCATTACATACTGTACTGTGCACATGTTGTATGAGTTAAACTTATTCATAGTTTGATAATTTATACAACCATATTTTAGTCATTATCAATAATCACAGGATGTTACAGATTTTAAAAGCAAAAAGCTGGCGGTGTTCTGAGACTTTTGCACAGATGTCCTCTTAATATGCTCTGACAGCCATTAAATCCAACTAGTTTAAGTTATCTATTGCTATCTTGTAAATGCACTGTTTGCAGTTAGAATACTAACTTCAAAATGTTTGTTTCAAAATACCAAGTGGTACATATATTTCCAATGTCTGTGATCAATAATTAAATTTTTTCTTGTATACTAATATATTTGCATGATATGTAGACATGCATAAAGCTCACTGTGTATTTACCTGAATATGTTGACAATAAAATAAAGAGGGGTGCAAGTGTAATTCAAGCATTGAATCTGGTTTATGGTCTGAGCCAATATAAATTAATATGCCCTAGGGTTGGGTGATTAGACGATATAGTGGCTATTATTTTCAAGGGTGGGGGGGGGGGGGGGGGGAAACAATTTCACTTCAAGGGAGAAACAATTTCGCTTCCATTAGATTTAAATCTCAAAGATTGGGACTGCATGAGGGTACAAAGACTCAAAAACCAAAGCACATCCAAATATAATCCTTTGATCTCTTTAATACCTGTTTCTAAAATGTTCTGTCCCTCCCCTTTTATCTCCGTTTTTGTTTCCCTTCCCATCATAATCTCCCCATTTTATTTATTTCCTCCTTTAGCTCCTTTCTCAACGTCGTACATTGCTGAACAAAGCGTTACATTCTTAGTTGACTCAGGAGCCACACATTCTGTGATAAAATCTTTAGAACTCACTACAGAACCAAAACTGAGTGGAAATTATGTGTACTCTGTTGGTTCATTAGGCCAGTTAGACAAAAATATTACAATCCCACTCAAATGTGAGGATAGGCTAAATACTATACAGGCTTCAAACATGCATCCTTGCCTCCTGAGGTCTGTCCCCATTAACCTGATGGGCAGAAACTTCATGTGCAAATAAGGCCCTCTGTCTGATCTAAACCCCAGAAGGTGTCAAAGATCTGATTTGGAACCAAATTCCTCACACTCCTTTTATCACCACAACCCAAAGCTGCTGTCTGCATCAATAGAAACTAACATTTAACAGCCTCTTCTGAGCAAGGAGGAAAGTTTTAGCAACTGCAAAAGATTTCATGACACCAGAGGACCTGCAATGCACCTCTCATGTGTAGCCAGAACTTGATGAACCATATGAGGAAGGTTGGTTGAGAGAAAACTGATAAGCTTTCACTAACACACATATATTGGATACTACACGAGTGAGGTCAGTCTCTCTCACACCAACTCAATTTGACATATGCCCAATGGACCATTCGGTCCCACACATCACACCTGCAAACACACACATCAGATAATTGGGAAGAATTGGACCCATACATAAAATCATGTCAGCATGCAGCCGATTGGCAAGAAACATCTGATTGATCAATTTATTTTTCCACCATCACTGTAGTGCTAAAAATCTATTGTGCACATTCAAAATCCAGGTCCCTAAAAGCACTTCTAAAATTTTTTTTTCCTTCTTCTGCTACAGATATTACCTCTCTACATGCATATAACTAACCCTGACTGGTTCTTTTGTAGATGGATCTGCTTCACGCAACCCACAAACCAGTCACAACAGTTAGATTTGTTGTTGCCACTAATCATGAAACTCTTATCTCAGTTTCTCTCCCCTCTCACTATACTGCACAAGTGGCAGAACTGACAGCATTGACAGAGGTATGCAAATTGATGCACAGTTTTGTCAGTCGTGTATGATTTGTGCAACACACAGCGCAGGTCAAACCACACCACACAAGCTGCTCAGCCACCACCAAACAGATCATTTGAACATTTGATGATGCGTTTTATAGATCTGTCACCAGCAGAAGGGAAGAAACACTACATGGTATGAAAATTTGGCAAAAAAATAAGAAAAAAAAAGCTTTTTCAGTTTTTGGTGGAAAGACTTTTGACACCAAAACAACACAACTGAAAAAGGGTGTTGTAATGACAAATACAAAATAGGCGGCCATCTGCCTGGGTTAGAGCCTGTGTTTTCCGACCCCTCTAGTGTCTTTTTCTGGTGTTACTGTCAGGATCTGGTTTCTGGTCTCTTATTTTGTTAAATCGTTCTTTTCCCTGTGTAGTGTATTTGCCGTTCTCCAGTTTCACAGAGGTCTGGCTGGGCAGCTGGGCAGAATTCCTAAGGATGCACCTGCAACTCATCTACTCTTCAGCCTGCTGCTTTATAATCCCTGGTTCCTGGTTACACTGTTGTCAGAGAGTCAAGTCGCAATACATGGTACCACCCAATTCTTGTAATTCTTGTTTTTTTTCCTTCCCTGTTTTTTCCCTATAGACTCTCAGGACTCCCTGCTCCTTTTGTTTGTTTCCTTTTTTTGGATTGATTTTTGTTTTGTAAATTGTTTACTAACCTTCCTGTTGTTCAAACCTCTGCCTTTTTGGGTTCAGTTCAGTTTACAACAACAGTGTCCTTTGCACTCAAACCACCGAGAATCAGCAATCCCTGCTCCCAAATGCCACTGGGGGAAGGTAGGAGCCTGCAAGCTTTCTCTGACTTTGTAAATTAGTTTTTGAGCAATAACCAAGCATCTACAGGAGTAGGGACAGAGGCAGTTTAAAAAAAAAAGTTACAATACACCTTGAGCTGGGTGATGAGAGAAGCCAAGGGTGTTTACTCTGAGAAACTGCAAAAAGAGTTCTCAGAGAGAGATGCTGGCTCTGTCTGGAAGGATCTCAGACAGATTACCAGCTACAAGCCTAAAACCCCCTACTCTATGAACAACTCATGCCTTGTCAACAGTGAATGAGTTTTACTGCCGCTTTGAAAGACAATGGGACAGTCCTGAAATCGCTCTCCATGACTCTACATCCAAGTTCATTATTCTTACCCCCATCTGCCCTAACACTAGTGGTCCAGGACTTGCTGTTATCTAGCCCAGCCACCCCCTCCCCTCACACCTCAGCAACAACAACAGCTCTGTCCATCCTGGTGAGAGATATGAACAAAAATAAGAAAGAACCCCCATAAACCTGCTGGCCCTGACTATGTCTTTCCCTTCACTTTCAAGCACTGGGCTGACCAGCTGTCCAGTTTTTACAGATATCTTTAACACCACATTGAAGACATACCATGTACTGTACCTGCTTGCTTCAAAGGCATCCACCATCATCCCAGTCCCCCCAAAAAACAAGGATTACAGGACTAAATGACCCTGACCTCTGTGGTAATGAAGTCCTTTGAGCACTGTTGTAGGTAAACGTCGCCAGGCGTCTTTAAAGCAGGCAGAAACACTCAGAGAGCAAAAAATAGTTTTTCCAAAAGATGGGTTTTTTTTTATTCAGAGACCCAACTAAGGCCTTGTAGGCAAAATTATATATATATATACAAAAAATCAAAAATAGAAGAAAGAAAAGAAAAGAAAAAAAAATAATAATTACATGAAACAAAAAGGTATGGTAACCCCAAAATAAATTCTTCAAAGCTAATAACAGCCAAATCACAACAATTTGTGATTTGGCTGTTACTGTCTGTGTATTTAACACACAGACAGTAAAACACTTGTCTCTGGCAAAAATAGAGCTACGGCAGTCTCACTTAATAGCAGCACCTGGCTGCAGTGACGGTGTATAGCTGACCCGTCACAAGCACCGTGTGCTGTCCCACCTCAAAACCAGCACACAGCCTCTGCTGGACCCCCCCCCCCCCCCCCCCCCCCCCCCCCCGCCCCCTGCCCCCTCCGCCCCCCCCCCCCCTGCAGTTTGCCTACAGAGCCGACGGGTCGGTAGGCAATGCTATTAACTTGTCCTTCCACTTTACACTACTGTTCAAAAGTTTGGGGTCACCTAGAAATTTCCTTATTTTTGAAAGAAAAGCACTGTTTTTCAATGAATATAACATTAAACTAATCAGAAATACACTCTATACATTGTTAATGTGGTAAATGACTATTCTAGCTGGAAACATCTGGTTTTTAATGCAATATCTATATAGGTGTATAGAGGCCCATTTCCAGCAACCATCACTCCAGTGTTCTAATGGTATGTTGTGTTTGCTAATTACGTTAGAAGGCTAATGGATGATTAGAAAACCCTTGCGTATAGTTTAGTTATAAATAGTTTAGCTGGTCAGAGAAGCTATAAAACTGACCTTCCTTTGAACTAGTTGAGTATCTGGAGCATCACATTTGTGGGTTCGATCTAACCTTCTCAATGTCTTTACATATATGTCTATATTTTCTATTCATTTTGCAACTCATTTGATAAATAAAAGTGTGAGTTTTCATGGAAAACACAAAATTGTCTGGGTGACCCCAAACTTTTGAACACTAGTGTATCTCATGATCTGAGAAGGAAGTGCTGACCACTTTATCCTGGAGGTGGATCACAGACTTCCTGTGGAGGGGCTGGGGAAGCATGTCTAACAGCAGGACCATCATCACCAGCTCCCCACAAGGCTGCATCCTTTTTCCTCTGCTCTTCTGCCTGTATCCAAACAGCTTCACCTCCATTCACCAGTCTGTGAAGCTCCTCAAGTTTGCAGATGACACCATGCTTATTGGACTCATCCCCTGTGGAAATGAGTATGCCTGCAGGTGGAAGGTTGACCACTTGGTGACCTGGTGCAGTCAAAGCAACTTAGAGCTCAATGCACTAAAAACAGTGGAGATGGTAATGGACTAAAGAAAAGACACTGTCAGGCCTGCTCCATGACCCCCTGCTCCATGATGGACTTTCTCTGCTTCCTGGGGAATGCAACTAAAGAAGTTCAACCCGCCAAAGACAATGATGGTGGACTTCTACACTGCCATTATTGAGTCAATCCTCACCTTCTCAATTGCAGTCTGGTACGCTGCAGCCAATGCAAGGAAAAAGAGCAGGCTGCTTAATGTATTTAATTTTTAACGTAATTATAGAACTAAAAGTACAATTATTTGTTTTTTTTTATCAGTTCTAGTTTTTGTTGAATCAGTTTATCAGTTTCGTGATTATTTATAGTTTTGATAGACCCTCCAGTTATTTTTTTTTATTTATTTTTTTTTTCAGAATCAGAATCAGAATCACTTTTATTTGCCAGGTATGTGAACACACATGAAGAATTTGACTCCGGTTTCACTTTGCTGTCTTTGTGGTGGCTTTGTTGGTCTCCCCCTTCAGGTCCCGGGAGATTGTGGAGCCCAGAAACCTGGATGTTTCAACAGCAGTCACAGTGTTGTTGGTGGGGAGCTTCTCCTAAAGTCCACTGTCATCTCCACAGTTTTGAGCGTGTTTAGCTCCAGATTGTTCTGACTGCACCAGCAGACCAACCGTTCCACCTCCCATCTGTATGCGGACTCGTCACCGTCCTGGATGAGGCCAATGACCATTATGTCATCTTCAAACTTCAGGAGCTTAACAGACGGGTCACTTGAGGTGCAGTGAGCTGGGTGAGTTTGGCATGGAGAATGTCTGAGACGATGGTGATAAATGCAGAACTAAAGTTCTCAAACAAGAACCTGGCGTACGTCTCTACAGAGTCGAGGTGTATGTAGTATGTAGGAGGATGTAGTGCAGTCCCAATGACTGTGTCATCCGCTGACCTGTTTGCCTGTTAGGCAAACTGCAGGGGGTCCTGCAGGGGGTCTGTAATGTCCTTCAGGTGAGATAACACCAGTCTCTCAAACTTTATGTTTGAGACTTGTTTGAGACTAGACTTCATGACTACAGATGTAAGGGCCACGGGCCTGTAGTCATTTGGTCCTGTGATGGTGGACTTCTTGGGGACCAGGGATCTCTTGAAGATCTGGGTAAAGATAGGGGCCAGCTGCTCAGCACAGACCTTCAGGCAGGAGGGTGACACACCATCTGGGCCGGGTGCCTTCCTGATCTTCTTTCTGTGGAAAAGCTGACAGACGTCATCTTCACAGATCTTGAGTGCTGGTGGGGGGTCAGAGGGGAGAGGTGGCAGAATGGCTGGGGGTGTAAATGTGTCTTTAATGTTTGGGGGGAAAGGTGTGAATGTATCGAATCTACAGTAGAACACATTCAGCTCGTCAGCCAGTTTATGGTTCACTGCAGTGTTGGAGGATGGTCTCCTGTGGTTGGTGATGTTCTGCAGGCCTCTTCACACTGACGCTGGGTTGTTGGCTAAAAGGCTGTTTTTGATCTTTTCAGCAAAGCTTCTCTTAGCTGCTTTCACCTCCGTCGTCAGTGTGTTTCTGGCCTGGTTGTACAGGACTCTGTCCCTACGTCTGTAGGCCTCCTCCTTGGAGTTTTGCAGTGAAACATGGTTTGTTGTTGTATGTGCGGAAGGTCTTGGTGGGCACACGTCCTCACAAAAATGATGTAAGATGTCACGTTATCAGTCAGTTCATGCAGGTCTGAGGCTGCAGCCTCAAAAACACTCCAATTAGTGCAGTCAAAGCAGACTTGCAATTGCACTTTGTCATCAGTCCATCTCCTCACTGGCTTGACCACAGGTTTAGCAGATTTCAGCTTCTGCCTGTAGGACGGGATAAGATACACCATGCAGTGATCAGAGAGTCCCAAGGCTGCACGGGGGACTGAGTGATATGAGTCCTTTAAAACAGTGTAACAATGGTCCAGAGTGTTTGTGTCCCTGGTGGGCCACTTGATGTGCTGTTTGTATTTTGGCAGTTCGTGGCTGAGGTTTGCTCTGTTAAAGTCCCCCAAAACAATAAGCAGAGAGCCAGGTGTTATAACGCTTCAGTAACACAGGCCTGAGGACGGATGTAGACTCCGACCAGAATGAATGAGGAAAACTCTCGCGGAGAATAAAACAGTTTACAGTTTATGAAAAGTGTCTCCAAGTGAGGACTGCATTATTTGTTTAGGACCGTGACATCAGTACATAGAATGTTTGTCCCCAGGCTGACAAATTAAATAAATCAACAAAATTAAATAAATCATCATTTAACAGAAGAAGAGTTAGTCAGTCTAATCTAATAATAATCAACACCAATAATAAAACAGAATCATACAATAGCACACTTAAATGTGGACTATTAAATATAAGATCACTATCCTCAAAATCAGTTTTAATTAATGATCTAATCATTGATAAACATATTGATTTACTATGTCTAACTGAGACTTGGTTATGTGAAGAAGAATATGTCAGTTTAAATGAGTCAACACCACCCACACATTCTAACACTCATGTCCCCAGAAGCTCAGGCCGAGGAGGAGTCGCAGCCATTTTTAATACTAGTCTATTAATTAACCCCAAGCCCAAACCAGAATACCTATCTTTTGAATGTCTTATCCTCAGTCTATCTAATCCTAGTTTAAAATCACAGAAACCAGTTCTGATAGTCACTGTTTAACAGGAGGAATTGGAGATACTACTGTGATTAGAACACAAATGGATGGAACCGTTGCTACAATGGGCGAAGTCAGTGGGCACTATTCTCAAGACTGGTTGGGCAGGTGAACATACCACACAATCGCCAAGTTTTAAGCCTGCAGCTGCACTCCTTGTGTACTCTATCCAGCTATTTCCTTCACGAAAACCCGTCTCTAGCCTGGTTTGATCTGCAGATGTTAAGGATTTAGTGGCAAAGACTTGGATCTTGCCACCTGATTGGGTTTTCTCTTCGAGGGACTGCTGTTGTGAGTTTTGTTCAGCCATTGTGTCGAAAGGGGCCTTTGTGGGTGATTGCACAGGGAACACGATATTAATTCTAATAACTGATAATGGATCCCTGCCACTAATATCAACTCCTATACTTAAATACAACCTGTACTCATTGTTGACCAAGTTATAAGTGCAGCCGGGAAGTCTTGGTGCGAGCACTATGGGAGGATACAATGGGTTCTTCTGCAACTTCTGTTATTAATAAGGGATTAACCCCTTTATGTTGTGCGGTTATACAGGCCCTGATCAAAGATAAACTGGTTTTAAGGTTACCCTCTACTTGTCCACCACTAGGTTCGGCTGTCCAGCCATTTGGTTGAGTAGTCCAATACACTTCATTCCACGTTATGCACCCTGAGTCCTCACACATATATACATGATATCCATTCCATGCCAAATGATTGTTCCCACAATTTATAACGTCACACAAGTCGAATAATTCAGTCTTCTCAATGTCTCAGCCTTTCCTACGTGCGTCAACCCATGTGCTTCCATTATGACATCGTGTGCTAAGCCCATAGGTAACATTATTTTTCCTGTATGCGATCTCCACAAGCCTTCTGTGTCTTTAGTACCTCTACTTTGTACACAAACGCTCTGTTCAAATGGTCCCGTTTTTTCTTAGTCGTACAACATCTCGTTTGTTTCTTGTGGAAATCTCACTCTCACTATTTACATCTCTTTTTACACCATCTACCACTTTTACAGTCATTATTTGGGGAGGTAGCTATCCAGCTGCTCGTTTTGCTGCAAAATCCGCCATTTCGTTACCTTTTGCTTTAAAATCCTGGCCTCCCGTGTGAGCTACACATTTAAATATAGCTATTTCATCTGGATACATTAATTTCTCAGCTAGTTCTTGCACCTCTGTACTGTGTTTACATGTTGCACCCGAGGAATTTTGCCAGTTTACTCAAGCCATTCTGGCTAAATCTGTGGTTATTAGGTTATATACATACATGGAATCTGTGTAGATCTCGACCCTTTGTCCTTGACTTAATTCCAAAGCTTTAATTACAACGAGCAACTCTGCCTTTTGAGCTGACACTCTTCGTTTCTTTGTGTCTAGCTTCTCTGACCATATCGTCTAACACTTTCTTCTTTGTGCTCAACCACAGCAAATCCAGCATTCAACCTTCCTGTGCTTTCATTTCTAAAGCAACATCCGTCCACAAACAGCTTTTTGAAATATTTCCCTTCCAATGGTTCTTGTTTTAAATCTTTCCTGAATCTCACATCCTCTTTGACTTGTGCTGCACATTCATCAAGGGGGAACGGGTTTATTCCTCCTGACATTAATACCTCAGGAGATTGATATGTAATATTTGGGACCATCAGAATGAATAGCAATCTGTTTTGTCGTAGGGTTGTCATCGAGAATGATGCTGCTTCTAAATAACTTACGGTACCATGATGTGTCAGTAAGATCAAGGGATGATGCATTGCTGCATGTGCAGTTTTGACTATGGCTTTTGCAATTGCTGCAGCTGCTCGGGTGCAAGTTGGTTGGCCTCTCTCAACTGGATCAAGTTTTGCACTGTAGTACATTAGTATATTTCGGTTAGCTAATGCATGATCTTCCCCTCTCTGTTGAAAGAGAATGGCATTCACAATGCTCTCACTTTCGGTTACGTCAAGATAAAAAGGGTTGGTATACAATGGTGTTGCTAATGAAACTGAATTAGCTATATAGCTAATTCAGCTGTCGAGTGAGAGAGAAATAAAGAGTTTTGAGAGTCCACCAGTTGTCTATTATGTTTTATTCTGCAGAAGGAACAGGTTCACAAAGCATCGAGTGGTCTGTGAAGGAGTTCGAAAAAGGGGAGTAAGTCACAGCTTCTTATAGGCAAAGATGATTACATAAGAGAAGACTGTTTGTCCATAAAAGGCAGAGGTAGTAATGGCCTTGAAACGAAATTGAACTTGATACGAAAAAGAATCAAGGCTAGCACTGTTGGCAGTGCAGATAGAATGGCCTTGAGACGAAAATGAAGCAGATACATGAAAAAACATGGTTGACATGAAAAACATGGTTGATATTATGAAATCGTGATAGATATAGGGATTTTCCATTACATTTTCCCCCTTTTTGATCGAAACATCAACCAGAAGGTAAATCCCAGTGGAAAAACAAACAATCCCAAACCACAAACATTCACCACAGTCAGTAAAACAAATGTTAAATACTGATATAAAATCATGCAGGAGATAATAAAAATTCATCACAAAATAAACCATTGAGTAAAATACCAATACCAAATGTAGAACCATCCTGAAGGATATCAAACGTATTACACCATTACAGGTTTAAAATACATCGTCATAAAAGGATGGAGAGAAAATAATGCAGAGGCTGTTTTTGTGGCATAGACACCCAACACCCAGCTAAGCCATAGGTTGAAAACGACGGTATAGACGACAGGAGAGGCGTACACTGTGACACTTAAACAGGACATGGAACAGAGTCAAAGGCAGAACCAGAGTCAGGACTGTGCTTGTCAAAGTCATCAACCCATTCTGGAGGAGGGAAGTCAGGGAGGTCAGAAGTAAGTAACATTTGGTGGGAAACGGATTTATCAATAGCACGCACAATCAGTCCCCGAACACATGGGACAATGCAACAACCACACAAAGCCAAAACAGCAACACCAACTATGACGCCTGTGAGGAGAGAGAGCATCAGAGCTTTCCATTTACCAAAAACCGAATCAAACCATCCCCACATGGAAGTGTCAACGCCAGAGTTTTCGGCCAATTCTTCCCTAAGACTACGGAGGCCTTCTAGGGCACGAGTGACAGAACCATCAGGGGCGGTGTTGTTGGGGATGAAAGTACAACATGAGTCACCAAACAAAACACAAACTCCACCTTTTTCAGCCAATAACATGTCGAGAGCCATTCTATTTTGCCACGTCATTAGAGATGAAGCAGAAAGTTGCTCAGCAAGACCAGTGAGAGCATCATGAGTGTAATTGATGAACCTTTGTTGGTTGTAAAACAAGTAATTAATCCAATCTACATTCTTATTCACCGTACACCAAAAGCAAACGAAAGATTCAAATCCAGCAGCAATTTGATTACGAGCTTTAAATTCATCTGGGACACCTCTAGGAACGCCAATTGAATCTATATACACCTTGTCATCAAAGCTGCCTGGAACAGATCTTTTGGTAAGAGATGTGTGTGATTCAACAGGAACAGCCAGTCTGATATCAGAAACAAGTGTAACATGTGCACATAGACCAGACGAGCCTCGTGGTAATGTCTGGTGCAGTTTACCATCACCACAAATCCAATAGACATCAGGTAATGGGCGTGTCTGATTATGAATGGCAGCGGTTAGGAAAGACAAATATCCAGCACTGTCCAGTTTATTCATGTGAAGAGCTTTGGACATATGCCAGTCAGTTTCAGAAGGATCCTCTACAGTGTAATTACAGTATCCTCGAAAGTAACCTACATTTTTTACATGGGGACTGGTGTGAGTAAGCCTGTAGCAAGTAATTACAGCACCTGGGGCCATCGGGGGGGTTGAAGGTTGCGGAATGTTGCGAAATTTAAGTTTATGAGATGTAGTGAACGCTAGTGAGAGTGTAGGTACCAGTCGCTACCTACAGCTAGACGGATGTGACTCTTACACATAACAAATTCCAAGTATGAGGTTTGGTCCAAAGTATAAGATACAAGCTGAATAGTTTCATGGGAGCGATTAGAAAATGGAGTAAAGGTGAATGGACGCGAAGTTGATGAGGAATTGTAGTAATACAGAACGTGCCACAAGGAGGTGCAGTCAGTTAAAGGATTCTCTTCATATGGCAAGCCTGTATAATACTTGACAGGATCAGGAGACAAACACACTACACAGGATGATTGCGTAGTTGTGCGTGCGGTGTAGTTAGCCAATTGGTACCACAAATTGTTTATCAGCCACTTCTGAGCCATTGGGTCAAGGTTAAATGGGGTTACAGAATGACGTGTACGTGTGTGTGTGCGCACAGGGACATAGTCATCAGAGGGATTTTGCAAAGTCAGTTGAGCAAGGGATGGGTCAGGTCCAGTTGTGTGTGAGATGCCAGAAGTTGAGTCTACAGCTGAAATTACCACATTCTTAAAGGGAGCAGTCAACCAAACAACAGTGACAACAACAATAATAGATATCATCATGATGCAACACATTGTACCTCGTAGGCCACATAAGCCTGGGTGACGGAAAGGATGCCATGGATGTGTATGTTCCATTGTTAAAAGGAAAGAGTATGATACAAGCAATTACTTGAAACAATACAGTAGAAATATGATCAAAGTTATACAGAAGATAAACAGTAAAAAAAAACAAAAAAACAGTTTTGTTCTTAAAGCATCCAGTTCACAGTGGTATAACAATGTATTTCAAAAATAGGAAATTAGTCAAAACCAGTGAGTGTCATTCAGGTTTTAGCAATGTGAAATGACGCTAGTGAGAGTGAGGTTTACGTTGGCACCGTTAGGTTTCCACCTCACTTCACAAGGAATGAAGTGTATGTGTGAAACGTCCAGTGATTGTTGTGATAAGTCCTTGGTTCAGGGCTTAGGTGACCACATCAGTAGGAGGATCTGCTGGAGGTGGCACCTTCCTGCAGTGGCTGGCGTGAATCCAGGTTGCTCGTTCAGCTGCCTTGACAGCAGTGTGTGTTGTCAACAGTATCTGGAATGGTCCTAGCCACCGCTTTGCACACCAGTTTTTTCTCCTGAAGTCCTTTACAACCACAAAGTCACCTGGTTGCAGGTTGTGGAGCGGACCCTCTGCTGGTTTTGGGAGGGCTGCAGACACTGTGTTCCTGATGTTGGTGAGGGAGGAAGTCAGATTAGCACAATAAGACAGAACACTGTGTTCGCAAAGTGCCGTAGGTGGAGCCAAATGAGCATGGTGAGAGATGCCCACAGAAGGTGGGGCAGCAAAGAGAATCTCAAATAGGCTTAAGTTAGTGCATGTACATGTCTACCATTACTAGACAGTGTTTTTTCCCTTCAGATGGACTGAGTTCAATAAAGTCCATCATCACATGTTCAAATGGGTGTGTTGTTGGAACTGATCTTCCTACATTATGTGTCGTGCATGTGATGCAAGCCTGACAAAATATTTGAGCATAGAACGAAAAGCCCTTGGTGAACCAGTGTGTATTCATCATAGTTATCATTCCCCTTTTTTAAACGTGGTCTAACCCGTGTGTCAATTTCGCATAATGAGGAAAGAAATGTTTTGGAAGGCAAGGATTGCCATTGGGGCCATGCCAATCATTATCACTGAAGGTGCAGCCACTGTGAGACCAGACGCGGCGCTCCTCAGGAGTGGAAAAGGACTGAAGAGCCGTGAGAGTGGCAGGAATTGAAACAGGAGAAGTCAATTTAGGAAATGAAGATGGTAGTGATTGCTGGGCAGCAGATTTAGCTGCAGCAGATTTAGCTGCAGCATCAGCGCGTGCATTGCTTTTAGAAACAGGATCAGAGGCATTGGTGTGGGCAGCACACTTACTTACAGCAATTGAGGTTGGGAGAAGTATGGCACACAAAAGGTCAGCAACAAAAGTGTGATGTAAAATTGGTTTACCATCAGACTTTAAGAATTTGCGATGTTGCCATAGTGCGCCAAAGTCATGTACGACACCAAAGGCGTACCTTGAATCGGTGTAAATGGTAACAGATTTACCAGAAGCCAGGTTACACGCTTCGGTGAGTGCAATCAGTTCAGCTGCTTGGGCAAAGAGGTGACACGGAAGAGGTCCAGAACACAGCACATCATTGTCAGAGACCACAGCGAACCCAACTTTGTTGGATCCAGTCGTAGGATCACGGGAAGCTGAACCATCTACATAGAGAACAAGATCAGGATTTGACAAAGGAGTGTCAGATAAATCAGGTCGTGGTGTACATTGTATTTGAAGTTCAGTCAAACAGTCATGCTCCTCACCATCTCCAGGGAGAGGAAGGAGTGACGCTGGGTTAAGAGAAGTACACCGTTTAATAGTAACGTTAGGTGAATCAAGTAACGCTGTATGATACCGCCCAAAACGCGCAGCAGAAAGGTGCGAATTCCTTTGGTCTTCCAATATACGTGAAACAGAATGTGGGAGCAAAAGGGTCACATCTGAAAACCCTACCAAATCACGGGAAGACACGAGAGCTTTCTCTGCAGCAGCAACTGCGCGAAGACAACGAGGGAGACCTGCAGCGACAGGGTCTAGTTTTGCAGAAAAATAGCCTGCAGGTCGGAGTTTATCACCATGTTTCTGCAAAAGAACAGACGTCATGCATCCATCACGTTCGTCAACCGTTTGTGCAAAAGGTTTGTCAGGATCAGGGAGACCCAAAGTAGGTGGAGACTGAAGTGCCTGTTTAAGTGCAACAAATGCTTTTTCTGCCTCAGGGGTCCACTGCACGCGATCATGTGCGGCCAGGCCTCTGCCGTGAATGAGTGCGCTCAGTGGAGCCTCAAGTGTTGAATAATTTGGAATGAAGTTTCTGCAATAAGAGCACATTCCAAGAAAAGGTTTTTGTAACA
The DNA here is from genome assembly GCA_016785285.1 of Brachirus orientalis. Classification (NCBI taxonomy): domain Eukaryota; kingdom Metazoa; phylum Chordata; class Actinopteri; order Pleuronectiformes; family Soleidae; genus Brachirus; species Brachirus orientalis. The sequence continues at coordinate 1,446,781 of JAFBJR010000591.1, forward strand.
GGTTTTGGAAGTTTTACAATAGCTTAAATGCGTTTAGCAGACATGGTTTTGCCCTGATCAGAAATGATGTGTCCTAAAAAGGTAACTTGTTTTTGGACCCACTGCAATTTGGAAAGACTGGCTTTATGAACTTCAGCAGCAAGATGTTTCAGTAAAGCTAAAGTCAGTTCTGCACTGGTCTTCAGTAGGTGCACAAATCATTAAGTCATCAACATATTGAATAAGAGTAGAGCCAGGAGAAAGTTGGAGAGACTCTAAGCTGTCACGGAGTGCAGCATTATAAATGGTAGGAGATTCAGTGTAGCCCTGGCATAGTCTAGTCCAAGTGTATGATTTTCCATTAAAGTCAAAGGCAAATCAATACTGAGTGTACAGGGACACTAAAATAAGCAGTACGGTAGACAAATCAACAACAGTGAACCAGTGCACATCCAGTGGAACTTGTGAAAGAATAGTGTGTGGATTTGGTACCATGGGGCCCTTGCATGGACCGCTGCATTTACTGCTTGTAGGTCCTGCAAAAACCTCCATTCAGTTGGTTGATCCAGATCAGGGATTTTCTTCACCGGGAAAATAGGAGTTCGCACTGGAGAATCAGGACAAGGAAAGGCCACACCTGCCTTTAAACGAGAGTTAAAAACAGGAGTTATGCCTTCAATGGCTTCTTGTTTGAGTGGATACTGATATTTCTTAGGTCTGTAATCAGAGGTGTTATCACAACAGGTTCACAATTTCTGATCAGGCCAACATCATATTTGTTCATTGCCCATAAGTAATCAGGACTATCTGCCAAATCAGGAGATATCTCTGTAGCTGTGAGTGGGAGCTTAGTCAAGTTTGAAAATGATTGTTCATCTATCAAATGAAAAGAACGCAGTGTGTTAACACTGAGTGGAAAAGAGGTAGAGTACACTTGCGCAGTGGAAGAAAACTACACGTCAGGGTCAAAAGTCATCGTCCAGTCAGTCACGGAATGGCATTCTTTAACGAATGGTCCAATGTCTGTCCACTGTCTGTCATGTGGTTTGGCTAGAGGGACATGAGGAAATGAATTAGGCACTTTAAAGAATGGAGTCTGATCAGCAGTTAAATCTACAGAAACTGCACATAACTCATCATTCCAAAATAAGTGTGTCATGGAATTTAGTAAAGAACTGTTGCTCAAAAAGTTGGTCTGAATCATGTGAAACATGAGCAGTGCAGTGTAAATAATATGAGCTCATAAATTCAAGGGTGTGTGGCATCAGGGATCTCCCTTTCTCAGATAGCAAAGAGGTTACGTCATCCTGAAGAGACCACTGATACACATACAATGAGGGAGTGTGGAGTTTAAACATTGTGTTGTAGAAATAAGAATTTCTCACAAACCTTTAACCCATCAGGAGTTGAGATTAGACAAATGCCTAAAGCTAGTATTAAATCTCTCCCTAACAGATTGATAGGACAGAATGGTGACCAGAGAAAAGAATGTTTCAAAATAGTAGCAGATGAATCGTGTTCATCTGTGTGTACAACCTTAAGAGGCTTGGTAAAATGTTCTTTGACTGAGACACCTGCAGCACCAATGGAATAGATAAATCTTTCCACTGGTTTTTACATCAGGCAGGTCGTCCTTCCTGATAACAGAATGAGTGGCACCAGAGTCAACTAAAAATTTAACATAAACGTCATTAATTTGTAAGGTTAGGTCTGGAAGATTCAAAAGGTTATCAGATTGATATTTTAGGTAGGTGCTGGTGGGTGCCTTAGTTTGTTGCTGTATATGTTTGATGGTTGTAATTACATCGTTCAATTGTGTGGATGTCAATGATGGGTTAGTAGCAAGCTTTTCTTCATTGCATGTGCTGTGTGTGTGTATCACTTCTCTGTTTGGGCTGGCTGGCCGTCTCCCCCTCGCACGGTCCACTCCCTCCCTTTCAGTCACTCTGGAATTGGCTGTTATCATCTCTCTGGAATCGGTCGTCAGTACGCCATCTGCCCCGTCTCGCAGATTGCTGTTCTTTGCGAGGACAGTCACATGCCCAATGTCCCTTCTGCCCACAGTTGAAACATGTGTCTCTGTCCATTGGCATTCCCATCGGTCGTGAACCACGCTGAGGTGTATAGGAATGAGGAAAGAGTCAACGTTGTTGCTGCTGTGAAAGATATATTTCATCATTTCTCATAAATAATGTATTATTTCTTGTTATTGTTTATCATACATGTGCTTTCTTGCCAGATACATTCGCAGCACAAGACTGTGAGCAGGCAAGCTTTGTGTGAACATTCCAATCAATTAGTATAGGTGTTGAAAGGAAATGGAGGCCGCACTAAAAAACCTCCATCTGTAATATGTCCTGGCTATAACAAAACATCTAAATTTATGGTTCCACAGATATTTTCATATATTTTTTTGTAGGGGAAACTTCTTGAGCCTTCATGAATGGGACATTCTGAAATGGATGAAAAAATGGTAATGGTTTATTGACAAAACACACATCTAAACAGGCATTTCGTCACGATTATAGAATAATCGATTTACTAGGGCAAGGACCGAGAATGGAGACTGAGTAAAAGGAATAACAAAGTTCTTTTAATGAAAACAAAACCAAAAATTGAAGAAGTCCATGATTAACGAAAAGCACTGAGTCGGGCCGGCTGGTGAGGCGGGGCTCAGGAAACAGGGAAAACCGACTGAATAGAGAAGACGCGCTGACGCGGAGGAAGTCGCTGGTGGTGACTGGTTTCAGGAGGGAGACATGGAAAGTAGGATGGATCTTCAAAGAGGAAGGGAGCTTCAACCTTACCGCCGCAGGATTGATGACCCGATCCACCTCAAACAGGCCAATGAATCGAGGAGCCAACTTCTTGGATTCCACTTGAAGGGGGAGGTCCCGCGAGGAGAGCCAGACCTTGTTGCCCGGATGATAGGTAGGCGCAGGGACCCGATGACGATCTGCCAGGCGTTGGTTGCGGAGGGCGGAGCAAGTAAGGGCAGCCCTGGCAGTCCTCCATACTGCACGACACTGTCTGAGATGTGCCCTTAGGGAGGGTACAGCAACCTCCTCCTCCTGGGAAGAGAACAGGGAAGGCTGGAAACCATAACTGGCCATAAATGGAGTCATACCTGTCGCCGAGTTGGTGAGGGAGTTATGCGCATATTCAATCCAGGGTAGGTGGTGACTCCACGAAGCGGGGTGGCGAGCGGTGACACAGCGGTCCTGGTTAACCCTCTCAGATTGTCCATTTGTCTGGGGGTGGTACCCAGAAGAGAGACTTGGGGTTGCGCCCAAGGCTTTGCAGAAAGCCTGCCAGACTTGAGAAGAAAACTGCGGACCTCGATCCGACACGATGTCAATAGGGATGCCATGCAGGCGAAAAACACGATTAACCAGGATGTCAGCAGTCTCTAGAGCAGAAGGCAGTTTAGGCAGGGGAATAAAGTGCACAGTCTTAGAAAAACAATCAACCACAGTGAGAATTACCGTCTGACCATCAGAAGGAGGAAGTCCTGTGACGAAGTCCACTGAGATGTGAGACCAAGGTCTACTAGGAACAGGAAGTGGATGGAGGAGACCGGATGGAGAACGGTGAGTGGCCTTTCCTCTGGCACATGTGGAGCAAGCAGCAACGAACTCCTGGACATCCTTCATCATCGAGGGCCAACAGAACCTCTTCCGCAAAAACTGAAAAGTCCTGCTCACCCCTGGATGACACGCCAGTTTGGAAGAGTGCCCCCACTGGAGAACCTGAGAGCGTACAGATGAAGGTACGTAGAGATGATTGGGAGGTCCTGTACCAGGGTCCGGATCCGTAGCTTGGGCCTCCCGGGCTACTCGCTCCACGTCCCAAGAAGTGGCCCCAATGAAGCAGGAAGGCGACAAGGTCCGTCCTCAGCCTCCAGGTGGACCGGGTCGTGCTGGCGAGATAAGGCGTCCGGCTTGAGATTCCGGGATCCGGGTCGGTAGGATAAGGTGAAACGAAACCTCCCCAGGAACAATGACCAGCGAGCCTGACGTGAATTCAGCCTCTTGGCAGTACGTAGGTAGGTGAGGTTTTTGTGGTCGGTCCAAACCAGAAAAGGGTGCTCCGCTCCCTCAAGCCAGTGTCTCCACTCCTGTAAAGCATCCACCACAGCCAGTTCCTTGTTTCCGATGTCATAATTCTTTTCTGCAGTGGATAACTTACGTGAAAAGAAGGCACAAGGATGTAACTTCTGGTCCTGTGGGTCCCTTTGAGAGAGGACCGCCCCAATGCCGGAGTCAGAGGCGTCTACCTCGACGATGAACTGGAGCTTCGAGTCCGGATGAGAAAGGACTGGAGCTGAGGTGAACAGGTGCTTGAGTTGGAGAAAGGCTGCTTCAGCTTCTGGTGTCCACATGAAAGGTAGAGAGGTAGAGGTCAGTTTGGTGAGGGGAGCGGCAATCCTGCTATATCCCCGGATAAACCTTCGGTAGAAATTAGCAAACCCAAGGAACTGTTGAAGCTACTTACTGCTTCTAACTTCTTGGGATCTGGTCTGAGTTGCCCCCCTGCCAAAATATAACCGAGGAAAGTAACAGAAGGCACACTGAATTCACATTTTTCAGCCTTTACATACAGTTTCTTCTCGAGCAGTCTTTGCAGAACCAATCTCACGTGTTGAACGTGTTCAGTTTCATTGGAGGAAAAAATCAGAATGTCGTCTAAGTATACAAAGACAAATTGGTTAATCATGTCTCTAAGGACGTCATTTATCAAGGCCTGAAAGACTGCCGGAGCGTTGGTTAGTCCAAAAGGCATGGCCAGGTATTCAAAATGTCCTATTGGCGTATTAAACGCCATTTTCCACTCATCACCCTCCCGAATCCTGATTAGGTGATAGGCGTTCCTTAAGTCCAGTTTAGTGAAAACTGACGCCTTCCATAGAGGTTCAAAAGACGGGTCTATGAGCAGCAGAGGGTACTTATTTTTTATAGTGATGTCGTTAAGTCCATGATAGTCTATGCAAGGTCGGAGGGTCTTATCCTTTTTGGCGACGAAAAAGAACCCCGCCCCGAGAGGCGAGGATGAAGGCCGGATTAAACCTGAGGCTAAGGATTCAGAAATGTACTTTTCCATCGCCTCCCTCTCGGGGCGGGATATGTTGTATAATTTGCTGGAAGGAAGGGGAGAACCGGGCAGTAAGTCAATGGGACAGTCGTATGGGCGATGTGGTGGAAGGGAAAGGGCCTTAGTCTTAATGAACACCTCACCGAGGTTGTGATGGGGGGTGGAACTAGATAGAGGTCGGGAGGTGAGTCGGTGGAGGAAGAAGGGTGAGTAACTGGCCGAGCTGAACGCAAACAGTGGGAGTGACAGAAAGTGCTCCAACTAATCACAGCAGAGGAGGACCAATCAAGGTGAGGGTTGTGAAGCCTTAACCATGGGAGACCTAACACCACAGGGGAAGAGGCCGAGGAAATGACTAACAGTGAAATTAATTTGAGTGAGATGTCTGTGAAGGACAGGCGGCAGAACAGGGCGATGCAGACAGGAGAGAAATGTGATTTGGTGCCCTCACTTCCCTACGTCTCTCACGGATTCGGTTGTCGATCCGAATTGTTAGGTTAATTAGAGACTCTAGGGTTTCCAACTCATTCTTTAGATCATCATTTAGCCCCCGATAAAAAGCTGATTTTAACGCGGGCTCGTTCCAGCCGCTCTCTGCTGCTAAAATGCGGAAGTCAATTGAATAGGATGCAGCAGACTGTTTATTCTGAGCGATCGACAGGAGTTTACCTGACGACTCAGTTCCCTTAAAAGGGAACCTGACGACTCAGTTCCCTTAAAAGGTGTATCAAACACTCGAGTCATTTCAGAAAAGAGGGAGTCACAGGAATTTAGAACAGGTGAGTTCGACTCCCATAAAGCGTTCATCCACTGAGCTGCCTTCCCTCTGACTAGATTATGCACAAAAGCTAAACGAGAGCTATCAGAAACATAAGAGTGTGGCTGCTGGTCAAATACTAATCTACACTGACGAAGAAAACGTGAGCAGGCACCATCCTCTCCCCAGTAGCTCTCAGGAGTGGGTATCGGCGGTTCCCGAAACGCTGAGGAGCCGGTGGCAGGAACAGGTGGTCGGCTGCGGTCGGAAAGGGCAGGAGTAGGAGCCAGCGGTGGAGAGGAAGTCGGCGGAGGCTCACCAAGTTGCTGGGAGAGGTGAGAGACGCTTGTGGTCAAGGTCCGGATGGCATCCATTACCTCGTTGTTGCGTCACAGCTGCCGCCTGCGCAGCCACAGCTTGACGCAGAGCTTCAGTCTCCGTGAGGTCCATAAGTCTTTGGTCAGCGCGTACTGTCACGATTATAGAATTATCGATTCACTAGGGCAAGGACCGAGAATGGAGACTGAGTAAAAGTTCTTTTAATGAAAACAAAACCAAAAATTGAACCAGTCCACGATTAACGAAAAGCGCTGAGTCGGGCCGGCTGGTGAGGCGGAGCTCAGGAAACAGGGAAGACCAACTGAACAGAGAAGACGCGCTGACGAGGAGGAACAGGAAGTCCGGGTTTAAATAAGGTAGGCGCTGATTGGGGATGAGGAACAGCTGTGCTGATTAAAGTCCCGCCTCACCTGTCACCCAGACTCCTAGAATAGGGCAGAGCAGCACTTCCAGGAAGTAACAAAAGGGGGCATAAAAAATAAAACAGGAAATAAAAGTAACAAACACAAGAGCAACTCAGACCAGACATGATACATTTTCTCTAATAAAAATGCTGTTCTTTTATCCTACTCCTAAGTTGTTCATTAAACAGGGACAGGGATCTGTCTGTTTACAGTAACTTCATTTTTACCCCTTATTTTCCACGCAATAGTTTACTATTATATGTATGTTATGTTCCTTTGTAGAAATCATGGCCAATCAAACAATTATGCAGGTTATGGGCTGAGAGAAGGCTAAAATGAGGCTCTTTTCACTGAAACAGTTTGACAAATACTCATATAGTGATAATAAGATTACTGATGACCCCAAACACATACATACCACTCATCCGCTTCATCCCTCTCTGTCTTCTGTTCTTCTGTGGATGGGTTTGACAAGAGGACACAGTAGGAGTCGGGGAGGTGGAAACAGGACAAGAGGACACAGGAGGAGTCGGGGAGGTGGAAACAGGACAAGTCGAGGAGGTAGAAACAGGGCAAGAGGACACAGGAGGAGTCAGGGAGGTGGAAACAGGACAAGAGGGCACAGTAGGAGTCGGGGAGGTAGAGACAGGACAAGAGGACACAGGAGGAGTCAGGGAGGTAGACACTGGAGGATCCTCTCAGTTTGCTGCTGGACTCTCATCTGTTGCGGTTGCTGGTTCAGGTGCTGTTATTACTTAGGAAACTGTGATGTAGATTTTGGTATAAGCATTTTGCAATAATAAGCATTTTTGTTGACGCGTGCAGACTTTCACGTGTCCTCAGTCATATTTCAAAGCAAAAAGTCACACAGGAGGACTGACAGTATGTGCCAACAGCACAGCCCCTGTGAGGGAAGGTCAGACAATAAATAGACATAGACGTGATCACCTGCAACCTCCTCTCCTCTCTTTGGCTGCACTTTGTATAAAAACAATTCAAAATTGAACGATCCACATGAGCGCGATCAGCTGAGACAGAGTTCAGTGGATCGGCTGCTGATCAGCAAATGCACTTCTGATTATCAAATGTTGCCAAATTGACGTTCATTAAACAGGTACAGGGATCTGTCTGTTTACAGTAACTTCATTTTTACCCCTTATTTTCCACGCAATAGTTTACTATTATATGTATGTTATGTTCCTTTGTAGAAATCATGGCCTTCTCCATAGCAACCCAGGCTATCTATTAACGTTTTATCTATAAACGGTAGGTGGTTGCTGTTAGCTAATAAGCTTTAGCTTTGCTTTAATAACCTAGGAATATGTTGGACGTTATTCAAGCAAAGGTAAATGCTTATTAGGTTGTTGTATGGCTGTGGTGGCAGGTGTGTTTTATTTTATATTTGTTTATTGTCTTAACATAAACCGATTCACTACGAACTGTACATTTTATGAGCAGCAACGGCAGGTCAGAGGAGCCAGCTAACTAATTAACTAACCAGTTAACAGTGAGTCATTATGTTTGCTTGGGGTTGGGGGGGGGGTTGCCTTCACATTCCTTGGGGTTGGGGGGGGGTTGCCTTCACATTCCCAATCTGTACTTTTAAAGCTTTTACCTGGGCTTTAAGGTGAGGGATCCTCCAGGCAGGGAGTGTTTTCACAGCAGTGGAAAAAAAAAAAACAGCAGTGAGAGATGTATGGCTAACGGGTCACAATCGCATTGAACAGATATTTTAATGCCAGGGGCATGGCTGGGAGTGAAAGCTTGTCAGGCATAGCAACAGTAACTAAGGGGGCCGGGGCTTAGTGAAGGGTCAATTGTAACATCCAACTAATCATTTAAAAGAACACAAAAAACAATTGATGGGGTAGTGTTCAAGTAATGTGATCAGTGTCTTCCTGAACACATTCGTGTGTTAGGGTTATTGCACGTTTATATACATTACCATTAAGAAGTTTTTTGTAGATCTGTTGCATTGTCACAAGGGAATCCTCTACTGTTACAACAGCTGATCCAGCTCCCTTGCACGCAGACATAACAATGCAAAGATTTGTATGTGTCCGTGGATGGTAGCAGTCTTAAGTATAAAGGTCTCAAACTTTGTGACCACTCTGCACAGAGTGCATGCTTGGGACACCACATGGGGACAGTGTGTACTGGTCAATCAGGAACAGTTGGGCTAGCCTACACAACTACGTAATAACACAAATCAACGGCACACAGTGGTTGTCGTGCTCTTCCACACAGAGGTGTTTCCTTATAACGCAACTGTTGGTATGGAAAAGACAGACTTTATCTGACGTCACACAAACTAGTCTCAACTCTGTGCCACAGTGTGAACAGTACAGTTGCAAGACTTTAAAAGGGCATTCAGTTGCAAGTGGGTGCGCAAAGGTGCAGGTTTCAAGTTGTTGTGTTGCAAAGCTATGGCGTAGTATTAGATGAAACTGACATGGACTAACAAACATTTGAAAGAAAAAAAACTTACCAGGAAGTTTGTGGCATCATAGATTTTGTTGATGATGCAATTTTTCTTCTGACGCTCCTTTCACTCCTCTGTGAATTTTTCTTTATTTTTTTCCAGCCTCTCCTTAGCAGGCTGCTTGGTGCCACAGTGTTTGCAGGTCTTGGTAGCCACCCCGATTTTTTCCTTGCACAAGGAACAGTCTTTTTGAGTTGGCATCTGGAGAGAGAAACATATATGATTGGAACACTGCAGAGTGTGTCATTAGTGGATAATAAATTCATTTTCTCAACTATATTTCATTGACAGGGATCATGGTTCTTTACAGTACCTTATAAAACTAGTAAACACAGTAACCCAATGTGCTGGTTTTCAATGAGTGTAGTACTACTAAGGGCCTGGTCCTCCCTATTCATTTAATGAAGTCAAGAAATTAAAACTTGTGGCAGCCCTCTAGAGAAACTCAGCTCTAGTGGACATATAAAATCAAATGTAACAATTATCATATAATCAACCAATACACGACATACATTAAGCTACCGTTACCATAAAAGGATGCACACATAGTCACAAGAAGCTGAATGGTGTCAGATGTTGTACAAACTTCTGTGACCAATCAGAATTAAACTAATATGATTATGGAAAAGGGTTTGTTACTGTTGTTGTTTTGTTTTTAACACCTGTTACTAAACATAATGCCTAGGTTTTGGACACCATGACTGTTACATTCATGCAACTTTAGGTAAAGAATGCTCATGCACACGGATAACACTTCACGTGACTGAGTTTTTCACCGGTCAGACATAACAACATCCGGGTTACCCATCATGCACAGCACATCACCTATGGTACACAGGAGGGACAAACATAACAATGACAGACGTTGATATTATGCAGCGACAGTCACATCTGTTTACTGTAATTACCATCCTCACAAGTCATACGTCTGAAAGTTTCCATCATTATTTTTTTAGAGGCATGGTGCCATTTTAAATTTATAAAAATTAGATGTAAGCTATACAGTTCACTGCTGTCAATATTTATGGATCAAGTAGACCTTTTAGTTGTTCAAAAGTGTAGCAACAAAAAAAGGCAACTGGACTTAGCTGAATTTCTTGAAGACATTTCACCTCTCATCCAAGAGGCTTCTTCAGTTCTGTTTGACTGGTGGAGAGTCTGGGACTTATAAACTCTGTCAGGTTCTTGGTCCATGGTGTGTGGTTTGGACAACAAGGGGGTGTGAGTTGTTAACTAAAAGGTAAGATGAGTGGTTAAGTCGTCAAAGGGTCGTCAGTTGTTGGCTATTGTCTGATTTAGTTTCACCTGAGTCGTTAGTTATTGGCTATTGTCTGATTTAGTTTCACCTGAGTCATCAACTGTATTAGACTTTAGGTGTGAATGTGTGTGAAACCTCCTGGGGAGGGAGTCCAGAACAGCACTGTAGGTGGCTGATAGCTGGTGTCTTAGACCACCTCCCCTGTTCAAGTTTGGTTTCTCCAGTTTGGCAAAGATGACTTCTTTTACTCCTCTTTCAAACTGTTTATTAGGGCCTCATCTGATGACAGTTAATCATTACTTAATCTGTTGATCATTTTATTAATTAAGTGGTTCTTTAGGTGTCAGATAACAGTTAAAAAATGACTAATCAGATGAAACCAATGCATCAACTACCAAAATGGTTGGCGATAAATGTAGTAATTGATTGAAAATCGATTCCCTTGTACATGTGTACTCTTTCTGATTGAGTTCAGATACAAAACAAGATGAACCTGATGCAACTGTTATTATTTGTTTACTTCATAGGCAAAACAAAGGAAACAAGAGTGACCAAAGAAAACGAAAGAAAGAATTCGCATGTGCAGCTGTGGATGGACTGTGTAATGATAGCTCCTTCAAGCTACGTTAGCTTGGTGACTCAGGGTATAACCCGAGCATCTTCAATCTAAGATATAATGAGTAAACCTGGAGGTAGGCATCAAACAAATGACCCTGAAAAATACCTATATACATTCCTGGTTATGATGAGTACAGATATCACGATACAAATATTAACTTAAGACTTATTTCTGATTCCTTACCCACACCATAGTGCTTTCAACCGCCATCTTGACATCTGCAGAGTGCTACGTTAGTGCGAGGGCTTATTGGTAATTGAGGTTTTTTATTTCTTTGGTTGTGTTAATTTCTTCTTTTATTTAATTTCTCCACCTCGTCCTTCCAAATATATGTGCAGGCCACTGATAAGAACCCATTATTTATCAAAGGATAAGCAGTAGATAATTGTAAGCATAAAACACAAAAGCAAACTCACCGCATCCATAAAGACCAAAATACAATCTCACATCCACACATTTTGACAACAAACTCCGATCATTAACAGTCTCCAAGACAATGCAGGTAAATCTATCTAGAAGGCCCACCCATTTTCTACTGCTTTATCCTCCACTTCATGGTTGCGGGCAGAGCTGAGCCAATCCCAGCTGACATAGGGCAAAAGGTGGGCAATGTTGGCAGGGCTCCTATTAGGAATGCTATTATTTATAACTGCACTGATTTAAGGAAAACTTCACACCACATGTTCTATCAGGCATTAACCCAACACTTCACAGTGATAACTAAAATTAAAAATATTTTAACCCTAGGAACAACATTAGTATAATTAATGGTTGAAGACTGAAACAGTTGTTGATGATTGATAGTCAATTGATGATTTTACAACCTTTACAACTTTTTATAACAGATGTACTATGTCCACCATGATTACACGTTATTTCTACATGAATGAACCAACATTGCTTTAATTACAATACTTTACTGTGTATAAAATGTGTCACGGAAATACCTTCACATGAAATATGTGCCCTCTTGTTCCCTGTTATGTGATGGTTCAATGTTTTGATGTCTGATTTTAAAAGACAAAAATGACAACAACCATTTAAGTGTCTGAAAAGATTTTGATCATCTATACAGAACTTGTTATTCATATGATATGAGCATATGAGCAGCACAAAAATGTAGCAGGCTGCACTAATAATAATAATAATAATAATAATAATAATTAATGGTTAGAAATACTGCAGCAGATCAAACTCACCATTATTCTGCCAAAGTGGTAATTTTACTGACAGAAACTACAATTAAATAAAAAGTAATTGAGCTACAGGTTGAAGCGTTGTTTAAACACGCCATCTAGTGGTTTCAACTGCTATGACAAATATAAATGTCTCACTTGAAAAAGAACCAGGAAATGTATATGTACAGTATATTTGTTTTACATCAGTGATGGACATACATGTCATTTTTCCATCATACATATTTGTACGTACAAATATGTATTTTTTATTATTATTTATTTTATTATTATTTATTATAATACTGCATAAATCTAATTTATTTTTTGAATAATTGTGTATGAATGTCACACAAACAATAGACACAAATATTTATAACAGACTTAGACACAAGCACATTTTAATGCTTCTGCCTTTTATTTTTGAGTATAAAACAGTTTGCAGAAGAAAACATGAAAACCTGTGCTATTATTAGCTCAAGTCCAGCTCCCATTTATGTCGCTGTTAATCTGACTAGCACTGAATTAGCAACTGAAGGAATATAAGGATGTTAAACAAGAGATATAGGGCTCTAATTTTGTAGACTAGGCCAGGCGCAGTGCAGCAAGTTTCGTGCACAACGCAGGGTGCGCATTCAGGCGCAAGTACTCCTCTGTCCCGCCTCCGTCTCTCCTACCAGCAAGTAGCAAAGAGAAGGGCGAGAAGGCGTGACTGGGTTTAACACACTCTTAACCAATCAAATGAGCTCCTCGCCTCACCTTTAAATGCGCCGTGGTGAGGCGCAGTGCAAATTTCATTTAGCCATGGATGAAGGAGGCAGTTGCAGCGTCAGAGAGAGGAAAACTGATGCTTGATCCGTGAGGTCCAAGCTCGCAGTGGCCGAATATATGATCACATGAACAGACCTCCACAGGCTGATGATGCAAAATGAGCCAAAAGGAGGTTACCAATATTATTATAAGAAGGAGATTAGTTCAATTAATCAATAAAATTGATGTTAACACCATTTTGCTTCATGAGTAATTTTATGTATCTTTAATGTGATTGAGTAAATTGTGGCCAAAAACATATAAACGCAAACATTTAAGGACAGAGCTGGAGGTGGCATTTAAAGGTGAGGAGAGTCATTTAAAGCGCATTTAAAGGTGAGGAGCATTTAAATGTGCATTTAAAGGTGAGGAGAGGAGCTCATTTGATTGGTGAAGACCCAGCCACGCCTTCTCTCTCTCTCTTTGCTACTTGCTGGTAGGAGAGATGGGGGTGGGACAGACGAGTACTTGCGCCTGGCTGCGCTTGGCTGCGCACCCTGCTCTGTGCAGAAAACTTGCAAATGCGCCTGGACACACCCCCTTGGCGCGGCGCACCTGCGCTGCACCTGGCCTGGTCTATGAAATTAGAGCCCAAGCACACCTTCAGCTCAACCTTTTGGCACGAAATTGTCACAGAGCCAAGCTGAATCTGTCAACACCTCCCTCTTCTACGCCGACACACCTATTCTGGCGTGCCTGGTCTACCAAATTGCCAAATTTTCTGCGCACGGTGTTGTGCCAGACAAAATTATCACTGCATGGGCTGTGCCTCCTTGCGCTGCGCCACAAAATTAGAGCCCATAGAGCTGCTGGTCATACTATATATGAGACTGATGACGGACTCCTCCGTGTGTCTCAACACTTCTCTCTCTCTCTAGCAAAGAGAGAGAGAGAAGGCGTGGCTGGGTCTTCACCAATCAAATGAGCTCCTCTCCTCACCTTTAAATGCACATTTAAATGCTCCTCACCTTTAAATGCGCTTTAAATGACTCTCCTCACCTTGGCGCAGACAGACGGGAATTTAAAATCGCAGTACATGTCACCCCAACATTTGTTATCTGCAGAAACCAAAAAAGAAAAGTCAGGAAACTGATGTGAAACACAAACAATGCTACTGCTGTTAATTATGTACCATTGCTAAAAATACTATTGTAAAATTCCTTTCTATATTTGACTAGGTTTTATAATTAACAATCCACCTGCCATTTTCATTTGCATCACTAATCATAAACACTGTGTTCTTTTACCTGAATAATTAATAATTAATATCCAAACAATGCTCTTTGCAGCTGACGTTATTAGGCAGATAGTTGCACCAGTTCAGGTAGACAAAAGGTGTGCCATCACTCCAGAACCACTGGTTCTCCCGGAAGACACAGGATAAGACAAAACAATGGTGAGTTTTCAAGTTTTTAAGTAGTTTTATTTAAGCAAATTGTGCAGTGATCAATAAAATACCTCTTGTGCATCTGAGCCTCCTGTGCACCTGCTCTCTCTAATTCATGGCTGACATGCATTATCAGCCTCTGAACTGCACGATACTCCAGAATGTTGTTAATAGATGCCAGGTTTCCACCCATGGTCTGACAGTGTTTCTACAGTGGACCCACACACACACACACAGAGAAGAATATCAATCAACAAAAACTAACAGTATGTAGGCTTTCTGAAATGAAGCTGTTACCATGGTTACCTCAGCTTTAGCCCAGGTCATGCGTTTTGGAACGTAGCGGAAAAGGCGGCCATTGATCAGACCATGGAGTCCAACCCATGGAACAAGTCGATGACCCCTCAATCAGATGATTTGCTGAAAATAGTTAATTGTTTTTATTGTATTAATAACATAACACAGTAGTACCATATGTTATTTAGATAACATCATGTAATATGTATGTTTCTGTATTCTGTGTTGTGCAGGCAAACACCTGCATTCAGATGAGTTTTCAAAATAAACTGACCTGTCTGATTATTTTCATCCATTACTGCTGGAACAATTGGAAAGAATCAAAAAGCAGCAAAAAGCATTGTCTCAGATTGTTGTCTGTTTCTTGTCCTTTTGGGTCACATATGTATGTATGTTATACTCACCAGCAGCTGTAGTCAGAGCCATCACGGCACAAATGGGTGCAGACACGGTCAAAATCTTCATGGTGATGATGATGATGATATGAACTGGAAAACAGAGACAGAAATGTGTCTAAATGAAAGCCCAGCTTAAATACAAATATGCTGTCTTCCTTTCAAAAATCTGATTGGCCACCCCAGGTGCCACCCTGCTTGCTGCACTGCATCTTTATCCTTATGAGACACAAAACATTTTGTATGAACCACAGGAGTGAGGACATTTGTCTGGCCCTCACAATTGTAAAGGGCTTTTTGGGGATTAAAACCTAGTTTTAGGATTAGGTAAAGGTAAATAATAGAATGGATCCCCAACAAGCCAAATAAGAATTGGAATGACTTTAGGTTTAGGGATAGGCATTTGTGATGGTTAAGGTTTAGGGTAAGGGGCTATAGAATGCACCCTGTCTGAGTGTCCTTAGAAAGAAATGCTCTGTGAGAATGTCAGAATGGACAGATGTTCACTAATTGTTACTTTTTCACAGAGGCCCATGTATGTTTAGACAGTTTTTTCCCTTGATAAATAAAAAAAATAATAATCTAAAAACTGCATTTTGTATTTCCTTGGGTTATCTTTGGCTAATATTTAAATTTGTTTGATGATCTGAAACATTTAAATGTGAGAAAATATGCAAAATGAGAGGAAGTCACAAAGGGGGCAAAGAAAGAAAAGATAGATAGATAGATAGATAGATAGATAGATAGATAGATAGATAGATAGATAGATAGAACTGTGCAGAAATCATTGTCTGCCTTTTTCTGCACCAATCCAGTTTGCATTTCCTGTTTTCTGGTAACAGCAATTTGCTGTATCTTGTGATTTACGATCACCACTTCCTCTAGCCTGATGAACTTCCTCTTTTTAGAACGGACCCTTAGATGAACCACTTTGTCTGCTCAAACATGCCACAACAACAGCTCGGTTTACTTCTCTCACCCAGGGAACACACAAAAATTTTCACATGATGTCCTTAAAATTATACTAGTGAAAACATATCATTTGTAAGTCCAAAAACCTCTCATAGCATTGAAATAAAAGATGAAATTCACCCAAAAATGTATAATTGTAAATCTAATCTTAGGCCCCTCAAAAACGTAGCTACGGTCCTGCATCAAACACATGTCTGCCTCCTGCTCCACGGCTGCATGACCTGGTGTGTTGGAGACAGTCTGTCTGCATCCCAGAGAGGTAAAGTCACTTTAACCAGGTGACCAAGGTGATGGTGACGGTCATGGTTCAGTACATCCATTCATCAATTGCCAAACGTTTCTCAAAGTTGCGTGTGATTTTTCCGATCATATTTCCCTTCCATTTACTTAGTTTAGATTATAGTAAAGAGGATTAAGTGGTAGAAAATCAGTGAGTGAGTTTATAAAGCATCTATGTTAACATAAGTTTGAATTCAGAGGGTCACTGTTTCAGTAACAGTGCTATGTGATCAATATCACAGCATTACGGCTGTACAATTAAACCATGTTACATCCTTGATGTCAAATTGAGAAAATAACAAATACAGTGAGAATACATAGTCTGAATACAACTGCTCGTGTGACTTGTGTACCGTTTTCTTGTTCATATTGTTATAAGATTGTAATTGTAGCAGGTTGAAAGCGATGCATTTTAGTTTGATTTAAACATACCCCCCCCCCCCCCCCCCCCCCCCCCCCCCCCATTTTTTGTTAATTATGAACCGTTCCGACCTGTGTTTGACAGCAATTTAATGAAAAGGCAATACGCTTTTACAACAGTAGATGGTGCTCATACTCCACCTTGGATCTATCAGAGAGAACACCTATAAACACAGCTCATGCACGGGTCGTAATAAAATTAGCTCTGGCATGAGCAAGACGGTGATCTTGTGCTCTCTCCTGATGATTCACAGGTAGGACAAAAAACTGTCAAGATTAAAACAACAGTTGTAATCTTGACAGTTACAACTGTTGAACGATAATGGGTGATTAAATTGTTGTTTTGTAAGGAGGAAATGTGTCTAAGAGGTTTGTAAGCAAGCTAGCTTGTTGACGTGTTAGCTTCGTTGGGTAAGCTGTAGTTTTTATGAGCGTCACGGACATAGCAGATGTCTGTTATTGACATTGGTTGAATGTGATAATGAGAAATGTGCTTTTACTGTTAGCATGGTAGTTTGTTTGTCATACGTTAGCCATGAGTTTGATGTTATATGAGTTACTTTATTGCGGTGCTATATGTCGGTGTGAGAGAATGGAAAATGTAATATGTTTTAATGTGTTGTCTATCTGGTAATTGTGTGTGTGTAATAATTGTTAAATTTATGTGGACTTCTTGTCCATGAGGTTTACTGTTTTATGTAATGTTGTGTTAATTGTTGATCAGCTATGAGTTGTTATATGAGGAATGGATATCGTAATAAAATTAGCTCTGGCATGAGCAAGACGGTGATCTTGTGCTCTCTCCTGATGATTCACAGATCCTGCATGTACCTAGTGGCTGCACAGTGCTCGGTCGCCTGTGTAACCTTTACTACCGCCCCAGGTTTCCCCTAGGTCTGGCGCTGGTAATATAATACTGAGATTTTCAAACCTTGACAATTGCAATTTGTAGACTACAAATAAAAGAACACTTACCCTTTTTTTTTAAACCCAAAAAAAAGAGACAGAGGAAAATGAAGAAAAAAGAATGGTAGAGAGACCAGGAGGGTCAGAGATGAAGAAGGCTTCTGAGAGAGCAACATTATACTATAGCAATACTATATTTTTCAGTTCCAGATAACTGCGACTAAATGTTGTGCGCCTTTGTAGATCCACTGTGATCTGTAAGTGATCTGTAAGAAATGTCTTTCATAATATATGTTTTTCATAATATATTTTGTAGAAAAATACTTCATTAAATGTAATTTTCTGGTCAGGCTCACTTGAGACCAAATTGTGCTGTATGTGGCCCCTGAACTAAAATGAGTTTGACACCCTTACTTTACAGGAAAACTCCATCCAAAGTCATTTCCCTACAATTTTCATACTTTTGAAATAGTGGTTGTTTCAACCATAAGGGTGGAGGTTGTTTATGGCAGTGTAATGGAAAACATTTTTACTCTGCCTGAAACCTTGACCCCCAATGCCCATTCTGACTCCCTTCCCAGAACAAAGAAGTACATTTTGCTCCACAGCACATGTGCTGTGCTCAGCAAATTATCTCAACAAGATAATGACAATGACGTGTTTAAAAACTATGTAACTTTCTTTAACTCCAGAAGCTGTCTACCTTTGATGACTGACTTCAGATTTTTCCTTCCAACCTTTTTGAAAGTTTCAGAAAGAGACGTGAGAACAATGTGTGAGCCGTGCTGAGGACCTGTTTAGTGTACTCGTGGTGCTGAAATGACCAGTGACTCCTGTTGTTTAATTATACTGTAAACAGTGTGTGTGTGTATGTGTGTGTGTGTGTGTTCTTGTATTGTTCATTTTGTCTCTTCTTGTATTGTTCATTTTGTCACTTCTTTAAAGAGCTTTTTCAGAGTTAAGACCTGGTTTTAGGGTTAGGGTAAGGGTTAGGGTTAGGCATCTAGTTGTGATGGTTAAGTTTAAGGTAAGGGAATAGAGAATGTTTTATGTCTATGAGGGTTCTCACTCTGATAGAAGCACAAACGTGTGTGTGTCAATGCAACCTTTGATACAGATCAAAATCACATTCATTTCTACATGTTCAGATATCAGTAATCAGGTGGAGTTTTTTGAAAACAATTTATTGATATCATAGTATCATATGATATAGTTTTATAATATGATATAATTTATCGAATATTATATAAGATATAATATAAGATGTATAAGATATAATATGACATGATATAATGTGGTTTTTAAATTGTGTTGGTGTATACTGGGTGTGCTTGTGTGACTTATGCCTTTTTAGTATCTAAAATGTATCCAAAAAGGGGCGCACAGAAAGATCAGCGCTGTTTCTTACATTTTAAATACATTTGAATCGCACCAGTGTTTATCAAACCACTGTGTGATGGACTGGCGACCTGTCCAGGATGTACCCTGCCTCTCGCCCTATGTCAGCTGGAGTTAGACCCTCAGTGGCTAAAGCGGTAGAAAATGAGTGAGTGAGTTTATCAAACCAAACCGGTCAGCTGATTCAACCTGAATGAAGCAGTGAAGTGGTTCGAACGTCATCAGTCACGTGGTTCATCCCAATTTGAAGCAAGCCCCGGCACAGTGAGTCTGAAACAAACCCTGTCCAGTTTGAAGCGTTGTTCAGAGCCTCGGTATCAGAGGTAACATCACTAGTCGGCATTTGAGAGATATAATTTGCAAGCGACTAACTGCTGCTGCTGAGGAAATATACTCCCAAGTTGAAAGAGTATTGGAAGAGAAGCAAGAAGAGTTGGATCGTCAGTGCAAACTGTTGGAGATCGTCTGGAAACCTCGTCAAGTTACAGCTGATAGGTAGTACAAGCACAATGATGTGAATAAACAGCATGAAAGTGAATGTGGCATGGTGTAAATGACACTTATAAATTTCATTTTAAAATAGTGTTGATTACCTTTTAATTTGTTAAATGACACCTGTTGTCTTAAACCTTTATTTTGAAGTAATGACTGTGATCACCAGTCTAACAGACTGCAATTGATGCTTGACAGAGGTGAAAAAGATAGACTGATCATCTGATTAAAGTTGGGTCATAGTACTACAGGAGAAACAAAGAAGCAAGACTAGAGTTACATGGGTAGAGAGTGAGACAGATGTAAAAACTGTGGTCACAAAACACACAAGAGAAGTGAAGGAATGACACCTTAAACTCTCTCTGAACATGGTCGTTTAGCTGCAACTTGCAAAACTGCAAAATGATATGATGATACTTAAAAACTGTGCTCTGTGTGAATTTGGTTTAACCTTGTCCATGATTAATACATGAAGCTGTATTAATTGATTTTTTTTATTACTGTCCTCCTCTGTGTCCATCTTTGTGTCTGCAGATCTTCCACAGCAGAATGTCGTCAGCGCAGACTGAATCAGTACAACCCGAATGATCTTAATAAGTACTAAGAAGTGTGTGTGACTTTTATTTGTTGGGGAGAATTCACTTAATGAGGCTCGGTGATCAGGGATGAAATCTATGGAGTCAGTGATGAGTTAAGTTGGAAGACTTTATTGAAATCAACTCAGATTTGAGGTAAACGGAGACCAGACCAAACATGAACTGCAGGGTGTTTATGTCAGATTCTGATGAGGAACTTGCCAGGGTACATATACAGTTAAGATACCCTGGCAGGTTTTGTGATTTATTTATGAATTTGTTGGCCATTTTCCACACAATATAAAAATACAAAAACCTTTCTATCACTCATGGTTAGTAGTTGGTCAAACTTTAATTAAGAAGTGGAAAATGATGGAGTCATTTTGCTCCAGTATTTTCTGATAACATGCTGCATTCTTCTTGCCATCAGTTGGGACCAAGTTCCCTGTTCCTTTGTAGCTCACACATCCCCAAAACACCTGCGATCCACCTCCATGTTTCACAGTAGGAATGGTGGACTTTTCATCATAGGCCTTGTTGACTCCTCTCCAAGTGTAACTTTATGGTTGTGAGCTTAACGTTCAATCACTCCAAATAACTTTGTTCCAGAAGTTTTAAATAAAAACAAAAGTTAAAAGAAAATCAAGTAATAAGATGAATATCTTCAACCCATGTACTTTGTGCACAGTAGAGGGTCACCACCATGGAGAGGTTACTAGAACATATGATGCACAAACTTCTTCCTCCATCTTGTTATGTCTCCAGCAGAGACATCTTATGGGAATGGCATTGTTTTTTAACTGATTTTCCTGTAGTGAACTGACTTAACTTGAGAAACAGTGTCCAATCAAAATAAAGTTGAAATTCTAGGTCAAAATTCAAAACAGATATTTCAGTTTATTGTTTTACATCTTTTAATAGTGCTGCATTAACCCGCTTTGTCAAACTGATCAGTGTTATAGAAAGAGTTTTCTCTTTAGATGAAATAAGAAAAGTCAGTTTGATTACAGAAATCTCATTTATGTCTTTGTCTATAAAGGTCAGAGTTATAGTACAAAAATAACAAACATTAACTAAAAATGCTGGGTTTAATTACTGCATATCATGTCAGATACACGTAAGGCATGGGCAAACATGACACACGGGAAAATAGGTTAATGCAAAATGCTAAGGACCATGGAGACAGGTGTGTAGATTAAGATGAGATCATCTGTATGTGTTTGAGATAGTCTGTGGCTCCACCTAAACAAATGCTTCAAACAAATATTAACCATTGTATTAACAAAAAAACAAATAAATAAAATAAAATAAAAATCACGATTATTTCATTTTTTTAACCTCCTGCTGCCTCCGTGGGTCTGACTCCATCCAATGCACCACAGTAGATTTGCAGCTGTGCACAAAACTTGCAAAATGCGGCTGGACACCTGGACACACCTGCGCTGCGCCTGTGCCTGGTCAATGAAATTAGAGCCCCTAGTTTCACCTTATCAGCCCAACAGATCACTTCGGTCCCAAAACTCAGGCTTACTTATAGTTTCCAGGTTCCAGGTAACTGGTAACTGAAGGCTCTGCCTGCCATTCTAGGCAGGCTGGTTCCACAGGCTCCTCTCCTGTGGAACCAGCTCCCAGTGTCGGACATTCTCTCTGTATTTAAAGTTAAACTTAAAACCTTCCTTTTTGATAAAGCTTATTTATAGATAGAGCTGGCTTAGGGGAACCTGAACCATCTCTTAGTTATGCTGCTATAGACTAAGACTGCTGGGGGATTTCCTGTGGTGCACTCACACTCACTCTCTCACACTCAGGGTATGAATGTGACTTAATTATGTCTCATTAACCTTATTTTCTTTCTCCCCCCAAGTTTGTGTCTTTCCTTCTGTCCTCTCTCTCCCTCTATCCTCATCTTGCAGACTGCAGGATCCAGATCCAGTTTTGATATTATTATTGTTATTATTATTATTATTATCACTAACAATAATACTGCTATCATTATTATTATGCTTTGATTAAAAGTTCATCAGTATAATTTCTTATCAATAATTTCTGCTGCTGCTTGTATAAATGACACTGTAGTTCTATAAACATGACATAACTGATTCTAAACTTGATACAACTGTTGTATATTTGCTCCTGGTCTCTCTCTTCTGTCTCTCCCTCACCCCCCTCTTTTTCTTTCTCTCCCCCCTTTCTGTCCCCACCTCTCCTCTCTCCATCAGTCTTCTGTCCCCCACCTTGACTTTGTCCACCTGTCTTCTGTCCTTCTCTGTAACCCCACATAAGGTCAAGACAGATGACCTTATATCTTTGAGTCTGGTTCTGTCAGAGATTTCTTCCTGTTAAAAGGGACTTTTTCTCTCCACTGCCCCCTAGTGTTTGCTCATTGCGTGAACTGTTGGGTTTCATTTCTCTGTAATATTGTACAGGTTTTGCCATTACTATGTACAGAGCCTTGAAATAATGTATGTTGTGATTGGTGCGATACAAAAAAAATTAATTGAATTGAATTAATCCCATCGAGCATCCTTTCCCCTAACTAAATTATTAACAAATGCTAAGTGGTTGCTGATCAAAAACAAACTTACATTGGTGAAAGAAACGTGAACAGGAACCAAACTCCCCCCTCCCCCCCCCCGAAACGGGGGTCCGAGTTGGGTGTTGTTTCCAGTCTGACAAAGCCACCTCAGCAGTTGGCTGAGCAGCAGAGGAGGTGGAGTGGACAGGATTGTTCACAATAGCTGCAGCACACACCGAGGCTGGACCAATTTCACTGCTGGTGACAATCTACCATGACTTTCCTCAGAATAGAAAGTCGCTCCTCTTGAATGTGAACTTTCCCTTGGTTTACAACATGGCTCTCACTGGGTCAGAGTCGGTTGAGTCTACGGTTTGGTCAGATTAGACTGTCCCAGCTGAGGCACTGAGACTCAAAATGCACAAGTCAGTCATAAACATGTTGGAGAAAGTTTAAAGCATGAACTTGTCTGGATTGATCAGTAGTTTATCACAGGTCAAAGACACAGAGACAAACATTCACACCTACGATCAATTTAGAGTCAACAATGAAGCTCTGCATGTTTTTGGACTGTGGGAGGAAACTGGAGAACCTGCAGAGAACACACACACAGGGAGGATATGCTAGCTCCACACAGAATGACCCGGTCACTCTGACACAACTGATCTTTTGTTACAATAACCAAATTGAATTCATATGTTGCTTTGAAAATGTATTCACCCCACAACAAAACTCTGGCTCACACTCATGTAGTTTCTCTGACCACGAAAAGCAATTTCATCCCAATTTTTATAGGTAGGGTTAATATCTAAGGAGGGCATGAGAATAATGCAGTCCTGTCCCTCTGGGGACCAATCTGGAATCTTGTTGTCTGGTTGATCTGGCGCCCAGTACGTGGGTGAACCAAGTTTTACACCATTGACCCATGTGAAGGTGTCTTCCTGATCCATGTCATGCAAATCAATCCATGATGCACTGAATTTGGTGTGAATAATAAATTTGGTGAAGAGGACCTGGTCTTCATGGCTCTGGATGATCACCAGGTCACCACCCATATCACGGCATTTCTTGCATCCGTCTATCAAAACCACTGTCTCCTCTGACATAAATAAACATTTTGAGCCATTTAGCACCCAGCCTTTCATACAAGGTGAACATTTGTGTGTGGTGATGTTACAGTGTTTCTGGATCGACAGGTTAGAAGACAGAAGTATTGATCGCATCTGTCTATTGACTTCTTCATATTTTTGTTTTGTTTGATTTAGTTGATCCAGGTTTGATGTGAGATTTTCAACTGTGACATTCAATTGTGTCTCTTTGGCCTGACACGTTTGATTTAGTTGATCCAGATTTGATGTGAGATGATCAACTTTGAGATTCAACTGTGTCTCTTTGTCCCGACACGTTTGATTTAGTTGATCCAGGTTCGATGTGAAATTGTCAACTTTAAGATTCAACTGTGTCTCTTTGTCCCGACACGTTTGATTTAGTTGATCCAGATTTGATGTGAGACTGTCAACTTTGAGATTCAACTGTGTCTCTTTGTCCCGACACGTTTGATTTAGTTGATCCAGATTTTGTCATGGTCCTGCTCTGCCTTCCCTTTTCTCTGCTGTGATTGATTATTCCACTCACCTGCGCTGGAGCGCACCTGCTGGTGGTTTCGTCATCAGGCTCCTTCCTATTTATACTCCTGGTTTCCGGTGACTCGTTGCCAGTTCGTTGTCGACTCTAGATGAGAACTTTTTAGATGATAATCTGGTTAACCAATACAATATCCCACTCATTCCACTACTCAAACCACAAAACGTTAACGCTTTAGATGGTCCCTTACTAGCCCGTGTCACTCACCAAACCGTCCTGCTCGCCCTTTTATTGTCCGGTAATCACCAAGAATCCATTTAGTTTTTTGTCATTCCATCCACTAACTAAAACCGCATTCAAAACTCCCATAGGACATTTTGAGTATCTAGTTATGCCTTTTGGCCTCATGAATGCTCCTGCTGTTTTCAGGCACTAGTTAATGACGTCCTCTGAGATATGCTCAATAAATTCATTTTCGGATACTTGACGATATTCTGATATTCTCGCAAAATCTAGATCAAAATGGACTTAATGTCCGCGCCTTCCTTCAACATCTCTTGGAGAATCGTCACATCCAATCAGTCAGTTTTCTTGGGTTTATCATAGAGAAGGGGCAGGACCGTGCCGACCCGGCCAAAATTCAATCCATGGCATAGTGGCCTATCCCCACTACTAGGAAGCAGCTCCAATGTTTCCTCGGTTTCACCAATTTCTACCGGTGTTTTATCAAGGATTATAGTAAGGTAGTGGCTCCCCTCACTCGGCTCACCTCACCTAAACTCCCTTTCCTCTGGTCACCATCCGCCGATGAAGCTTTCTCCCAGTTGAAGCACCTCTTCACCACTGCTCCTGTCCTGCTTCACCCTAACCCTGCTCTGCAGTTTGTCGTGGAGGTGGATTCCTCCAACACTGGGCTCGGGGCGGTCCTCTCGCAGCGGTCCCCTGACGATCAGAAGCTCCACCCCTGTGCCTTCTTCTCTAGGCGACTCTCCTCTGCGGAGAGCAACTACGACATGGGTAACCGGGAGCTGTTAGCGGTGGTTTCCGCCCTTCAACAATGATGGCACTGGCTCCAGGGGGCCTCTCAACCATTTATTGTCTGGACAGATCATAAAAATCTGGAATACCTACGATCTAAACCAGATGCCCTCTACCGCCAAACAGACCCGGAAAGGTCGGACTCTGCCCCCGATCCTATCCTGCCTCCTTTCTGCGTCCTCGGAGCATCCACCTGGGACATCGAGGCACAAGTTCGGCGAGCTCAGCAGGATCAGCTGGACCCTGCTGGTGGCCCCCCTAATTGTCTATTCATCCCGGACCAAGCAAGGTCACAGTTTCTCTCCTGTCATCCTGGAGTCCATCGCACCCTGGATTTCATCCGACGGCGGTTCTGGTGGCCATCCATGGGAGGCGATGTCCGTGCCTTTGTGAACGCCTGCTCCGTCTGTGCCCACAGCAAGATTCCCCACCTACCTCCAGCAGGACTCCTAAACCCCTTACCTACGCCTTTCAGACCCAGGTCCCATATAGCCGTGGACTTCTCTCACCAGCCTTCCCCCTCTGAAGGTAACCAAGTCATTCTAACCATCATTGACAGATTTTCTAAAACTGTTCACTTTGTCGCATTGCCCAAACTCCCCTCTGCCCTAGAAACTGTGGATCTCCTTGTTAATCATGTTTTCAGACTTCATGGCATTCCACTAGACATTGTCTCCGACAGGGGTCCGCAGTTTGCATCCCAGGTCTGGAAGGCATTCTGTCAGGCTCCGGGTGCTAACCTGAGCCTCTCCCCTGGATATCACCCACAGTCCAACGGCCAGATGGAGCGGGCTAACCAGGACTTGGAGGCAGCCCTTCGGTGTGTGACAATGCATAACCCAACCTCCTGGTCGTCAAAGCTGGCCTGGGTGGAGTATGCGCACAACTCCCTCACATCCTCCGCCACAGGTATGACCCCTTTCATGGCCAGTTGTGGCTACCAACCCCCCTATTTCCCTCACAGGAGGAGGAACTGGCAGTTCCCTCTGTTCAACATCACCTCAGGCGCTGTCGTCGGATTTGGAGGGAGGTTCGTGCTGCTCTCCTGCGTACGGCCACCAGAAACCAGCGTCTTGCCGATTGACACCGCACGCCGGCTCCCACCTACACACCAGGGCAGAGGGTCTGGCTCTCCCCCTTCAGGTTGAGTCACGGAAGCTGGCTCCCTGGTACATTGGGCCCTATGAAGTCGACCGCGTAATCAATCGTATGGCGGTAAGACTCAAACTCCCTTCTTCTCTTAAAGTTCACCCCACATTCCATGTTTCTCTGCTCAAGCCAGTGTTGTCCAGTCCTCTGTGTACTTTTTTTTTATTTTATTAATTTTATACAGTGTAATACATAAATAGACTGGAATGGTCAATAGCATAAATCAGAATATATAAACATCACACCAAATACAGAGACATAGAAAATAAAATAAAATAAAAATAAAAATAATATCAAAATAACCCACCCCAAAAGGAAGATAAAACAAAACAAGACAACACAAAGTAATATTAGGCATAATATCTTATTGTTTTTAAACAGAAGTATATAAGGCTAATATGTGTAGTATTGGCAAAGTAACAGAAGAGATGATCTGGAGACACCACAGACCTATAAAGGACATCTTAGTTGTCAGCTAGCAGGATTTTATCTTGAACATGGTTCAGAAATGGATTCCATAGCTCATAAAATGTATTAACACTGCCCCTCAGTGAGTATTTCATTTTCTCTAGCTTAAGGAAAAACAGCACATCTTTAATCCAATGTGTGAAGGAGGGAGGATGAGAGTTTTTCCATTTGAGTAATATTAAGTGTCTAGCAAAAAAAAGTGATAAAAGCAATACAATCCCTTTTGACAGTGTAAGGTGGTCTGGAGAAGTGCCAAAAATGGCCAAGAATGGACAGGGAACAATTTCCTGGCCCATGCATTCTCAGCCCTCTGTGTTCTTAATCAGACCTTGACTTCTCGACCTTCACATACTGCTGTTCAAGTCCGGACCTTCAAACTTATTTGTGCATGAATGTGTGAAGCTTGACCTTTGACCCCACTTTTACAAGTTTCACTCATGAGAAGAAACGTCGTAAGACAGTTACTCAACAAACAACAGAAAGCAATATTTCAATTCCACAGTCACATGACAAACAAAATGCAGCCACTACAACAACAAACAACAAAAATGACACAACCATGATAAAAATGTAAACAAATGTAACTAATGATAATAAATAAGTAAATAATAAAAAACATTAACAAATAACACAACCAATAAGCGTGTTGATAATTACAAGCACTAGATGGTGCAAGAGCTGTAGTGGTTTTGCACAAAACAGTGCAGATTAGAGATAGATTATTATATGTTTGTTTTGTTGCAGGTTAGTGACAGGATTGTGTTGATGTTATTTCTCACAGACTCAGCTCTAAAACTAAATCTAATCCCTGTTTTCTAGAGGAAAATCCCTGTCTCTATTTTCAGTATTTTTTTTTTGTCTTTTTTTCCCATAAATTAAATGTTTTAATTAATGTTTGGTTTTTTTTTAAATTTAAGCTGGGTTTTTTCCGGGACAAGACGAAAAAGGACGAGTCGCAGATTCTGCTAATATTAGTCGTAAATCTCTGTTCATGAAGGATCAAACCATGACTCCAGGCTTTTTGATGAAGGTTGTGGATTTGTGTCAGAAGTAGGTTCCTGAAGAGAGATAAACTTTAGGCTGTTTTAAGTTGTAGTGTAGTTAAGTTGTAGTTAGTTGTAGTGCCCCCTTCTATTTTGGTACCAAGAGACACTGCAGTGTGTTGATTTGTCCACAGGGAGTCGTCACTTTTATGGAACAGAAAGTAAAAACAGTTTTTCCCCTGAAGCCTTTTATGTTATTAGTGGTTAACTTAGCATTAGTCCGAGGAGATTAGTTAACTTAGCATTAGTCCCAGGAGATCAGTTAATTTAGCATTAGTCCCTGGAGATTAGTTAACTTAGCAATAGTTTCAGTAGAGTAGTTAATTTAGCATTAGTCCCTGGAGATTAGTTAACTTAGCATTAGTCCCAGCAGAGTAGTTAGTTTAGCATTAGTACTTAAAATTAAAATTAAATTAAAATTAAAATTAAATTAAAAAACCTAGTATAAATATTCACACAGTAATATTTTAGATGAAATGCACCTTTAAAATGTCACAGAGTGGCTGAACCAGGTTTGTGTGTGTGTGTGTATGTGTGAGACACAGAGACACAGACAGCTGCATCCAAACTTGCTGCAGAGTGAGGACCAAGAATTGTCTAAAACCTACCAAGTGAGGATATTTTGACAAAGTGAGGACATTTTGGCTGGTCCTCACTTTTTTCACCCCTTAAAAGGGCTCTTTAAGGGTTAAAACCTGGTTTTAGGATTAGGGTTAAAATTGGAAGATTTTGGAGTTTGTCTCCACTCTGTCTGTAGTTTAAAATTTGAATGGCATCTCAAGCTGAAAGTATGCCAGAGCAGTTGATGTTTGAAAATGCTTGAAAATTTGCAGATTTTCTAACCTTCTCCAATGCATTCTCTATGGGAAATTCGTCGCATACTTTCACAAATAACTTTGCAAAAAGCAGAAGATGGAAGGAATAAATAATAGCACACCGAGTCAAACACTTTTTGATATATTACTTGTTAGTGTGCGATAAAGTGTGATTGAGTTATTAATGACCGAAAAACGTACGGAAGAAATAGTTCCGTACGACAATTCCCCTGCAGGAAATTGCGAGAGTGATGCAGTGTGCTGTGTGCATGAATCAGGTGTGTGTGTGTGTGTGTGTTTCAAACCTTTAAATCTTTTTCTGTTCACCCTAATTAGCTCATGTGAACCTGGTGCCAAAGCAGTAGGTGTTTGGAACCGAGTCTGATCGAGCCACATGTTTGGATGTATATTTTGTCTGGGTAAACTAAAGGGTTACCAAGTTATTAACTTTCAAATGTTTAAATAGCAGCATAACAAAGAGAGAGAGATACAGACTCAGCTTTGCAGCACCTGGAGTCCAAGTTTGCCATGGTGACAATGTGAAAATGGCAGGAAAGTGCCTGTGAGGCTTTAATTGCTTCAAAATTTGACTCAGCACAAGCCTCAAACTACTGCTCTTTATTCATAAAATACCAAATGGTATCACCAAAATTTCTGTACCATCAAAGCTACAAGGCTTTACTGAACACACTGATCACTTTCTTTTGTTCCCAGTGTCAGCCTATGATACTACGATGATGATTTATTCATTTCACCTATTACCATTCATTCTCAGTGTCGTCATCTGTGTCCTTGCTACAACCCAAAACTAAAGTTCCAACATAATTTAAAAATTAAACAGCCATAAAACGGACATTTTGCAACAGAGTTAGTTTATTTTTCCCTAAAATACAAGCAAACAATCTGCTACAAGGAATAAAAAAGATAGACAGGGAAATTAATAAGCAAAAGCACCTGATGGGCTGGCAAAAATCATCTACCATCATCTAATCTTCTACCTGGTGGTCTTCTGCCTGGATCTTGGTTCATTTTTTCCCTCAGATGTAAAAGACATAAATTAGTTACAGATTTCAAAGAATTGCAAAACATTTGATGATAAAACTGACTATTTGATGAAATATTTCTTCCCTTATTTTTCTGCTGGGTTACTCTCTTCAGAGCTGCTGCAGTTCTCTGGGAGGTCTTCTTCCTGGGGGGCTTCTGTCTGGATCTTGTGTCATTGTTCCTGGATTTAAAAGACATGAATTAGTTAAAGGCTTGAAAGAATTGTGTAAACATTTGTGACAAAATTGATAATTTAATGAAATATTTCTACCTTTATCTTTATCTTCTGCTGGGTTATTATCTTCAGTGGAGGGAGATCTGCATTCCTTTGGAGGTCTTCTTCCTGGACGTCTTCTTCCTTGATCTGCTGTCATCTCTTTGTCTTTGTTGACCACCACAGCTGCACAGACGTGGTTTCCCACAGATATGCAGGTGTATATGGCAGATGGAGGTGTGGCAGTAGTACAGGGCACTGAATACCTTAGTTTATTAAGAGAAAAGATTATTACAACAGATGATTATATTGGATATTATTATAGTAGTTTATTGTAAAAAGACAAAATAAAGATGACTTGTTTGCTGTGAGGCAGTGTATTCAGCTCTGTTCGTCTAGAAGGTCTTCTTACTGGATAATTCTAAAAAGACAATGACATAATTTAGTTCATTTACTCTACTT
Source organism: Brachirus orientalis (assembly GCA_016785285.1). NCBI lineage: Eukaryota > Metazoa > Chordata > Actinopteri > Pleuronectiformes > Soleidae > Brachirus > Brachirus orientalis. The sequence continues at coordinate 1,477,148 of JAFBJR010000591.1, forward strand.
AAATTTCTAATAATAACAATGTGAGTGAATCAGTTAAAGAGAGAGGGATACTTACTTGGTGATGGACGTGGATGACATCAGCAGCTTGGTCTGCATCGTCAGTGTCATGGTCCATCTCAACTCTGACATGTTCCCTTGTCTTACATTTTAATACATTGACACTGTCCTTCTCATCATCTTAATGTCTGAGATATTGCTGACCCCGTAGATAAATAAATATATACACAAATAAATAAAATAAAGAACATTTAAACTTCATGTTATAAGATTCAACTATTTCCAGCCAACACATACCACTGTTACATCATGATTAGTATGAAGAGTAACTTGGTATAACACAAAAAAGAGCATAAATAGGAAACACATAAATAACAATTGATATGAACAATAAATATGAAATTTACAAATAATTAAAGCTGAAAAGCCATGAAATAAAACCCAGATATAAACATGTGATTACATGCAACCAGAGTTTTTACAGACTGATGGATTGAAATGGACCCAGAATAATGATGTTGTCATATAAATATGACAAACATGAATAACAATTAAAAAGCTGAAAAGCCATGAAATAAAAAGCACCCATATATAAACATGTGTTTACATGCAACCAGTTTTTACAGACTGATGAATTGAAATGGACCCAGAATAATGATGTTGTAATGTTAATAAATAAATAGATAAATGCACTCAAAATAATGATGTTGTCATATAAATATGAAAGACATGAATAACAAAACCATGGAATAAAAAGCACCCACATATAAACATGATTTTTTTTTTTGTTTTTTGCACCCACATATAAACATGATTTTTTTTTGTTTGTTTGTTTTTTTGCACCCACATATAAACATGATTTTTTTGTTTGTTTTTTTTCCAGAGTGCCAGACCATTGTTAACTGTTTTAAGTCTGTTGATCAAACTCCAAATACTGCATGATTCATATTTTCCAGAGCTGTCTTAATTTCAGGGTCAGCACATATCTTTTTCCTCGTCAAAGTCTGTAATGGTGAGACCCTGTAGTGAAGTTGTGCGGCTGAGAGCAAGTATGCCATACCTGGTTCAAACACACACTTCAGGCACACAACTGTCGATGTCATGGTCATGCCTTGCACTTTGTGGGCTGTACATGCAAAGGCTAACTTGGCTTACTCAAGTTCTCCTCAGATCTCTCAATGTAGACCAAACTATCTGAGGGACCTAAGATCTTTTTCTGAATCTCTGTCCTGTTGTAGGTTTGTCCAGCTGGAGTCCAATAAGCTTCACAGCTTTTGTCTCCGTCATCACAATGTGAGAGATTGTTCCAAATGTCCCATTAACAATCCCATCCTCCACGTCGAGATTCCTGGTCAACATAACGCATGCTCCTTGAAGAGCCATTATGTTTGTCAGGCAAGTCTCGTTTGTGTCCTTTGATGTCAGACACCACTATCATGCAGCCAGTTGTGGGGTCTTTTCTGAAGTCTTGAGCTGCAATGTTGATAGCATCCTGGTGGTGGGCGGCTACAGTATTGGCATTGTGACAGTCAACTTCTTTGTTTGTAGCGAAGATGTGTAGCCTTTCTGCTGGACGATCCCCAGCCACTGCCTGTGTGAGCAACATTCTGTCTTTGCTCAGAGGACCTTCCTTTCGCTTCACTCTAAGGCGGTTCAAGAGTTCAGCAAAAGCTCGATCGTCTTTCTGTCTCATGATCTCTGTAAGGTTGACCAGTTTGAAGTAATCCTTCCAGAGATCAAGCTCAGTCTCCTCAAACACACACAGTGGCTTGGCTCTACCGAGAGGTGGCAGTTGTTAATGATGATGAGAATTTCAGTGTTGGACAGTGCCGCTCTGACCTTGTCAAGTGCATTTCCAAGACCCTGATATGTTGGCTTCAAGGACCTTGGGAGCTTGAGGATGGAGTGCAACGTGCTGCCTCAAATGTTGAAGGCTGCTGTGCCAGTGAATGCAGTCAGCAGCACTGCAGGCTGGGACATGTCGGCTTGGTCCCGGAATGTGGGGAGCGCACGCAGAATCCTCGTTGCCTCCTGATGAATGCACTTGATGAAGTGTGATTTTCCACATCCAGCTCCTCCTGACAGGAAGTAGTAAAAGGGCTATGGGTTGTGTCCCCAGACTCATTTAAAGCACCACTGACAGACACTGTGGAATATGGAAGCCTGCATTTTGTTCAGACTCTGATACCTTTTTCTCACAATGTCTGGACTCAGCTGTGGTGCCTCTATTCTTGGCATGAAGTTTGAGCAGTCTTCTCTAAAACTTCTCTGGTGTTTTGGTCTCAGATAAGCAAAGAAATCTAATGATGACTGGTTTGCCTGCAGTCCTCTTCTGAATAAAACCTTTGTTGTTCAAGAGGGGAATGGCACGTTTTCCTTCTGTTTGCAGGCCATACAGTACCCTGTACACAGATGCAAACTCAGCCAGACACATATTTGCAAACTGTGGAGTGAGAGGTCTGTTCAAGTATTTTTCAGGCAGCCCTGACATCCACACCTCCTCTGAACCTGGATCCATTTGTTGGATTCTACTCATCTTTAGACCGTCCTCTTTGGTCTGAAGGAACACAACTGAACGGGAGCACTTCTTTAGGTGTAAGCTGCAAGTACGCGCCACAGCCTCTTGAGTGCTGACCTGCATGATCTGCTTCATCTCATCGCGCTCGTTGACGTTGGATTGTTTGACATTTTTGATGACGTTGAGGAATTCAGTCATTTTCGTGCTCTGGCTTAGACACATAGGACATCATGTACATTATAGCATATATACAGCTATAGTCATCAACAACGTACTGAATGTCCATGTTGGCGTTCCAGGCTCTCATCAGGTCAAGATTGTAGGCATTGACCTAACAGTCTTTTGATTGACGCTTAAGGATCACTACATGGCTGTTTGCCAGATCGTTGACTCTCTCAAAGTATTCATCATAAGTCAAGTTGCACTGGCAGAGCAGGTCTGACAAGCTACTGAATAAGGCGTTTGGATCCACGAGCAAGTCCCTTATTTGACTTCTGCTTCTTTAATTGTGCAGCCACATCTTGGTTTTCATTACTAACAATGGTGGGCCTGGTGATGAATGTTTCATCCATGGGCAGTTTAGGGAAGCCAAATCTGCAGGCAATATTACCTTTTTTGCATGACTTTGAATGTTTCCTGCTGTGCACCTCAACCTCTGATACAATTTTGTGGAGCTCTGGGTATGTCTCAGGGTCAGGCATCTTGCATGAAATGTATTTATCAATGAACCCATAGACGGTGCTGTCAAGACTGTCTTCAAACTTGGGTGTATCTTTGATCCAGATCAACATGTGGATGTGTGGGCTTCAACTGGTACTTCAATAAAAGTAATCCTCTACTTCACCAATTGGCTGTGCTGGTGAGAGGATGAGGTTCGTCATCAGAGCGTTGACTCTCTTTTCAAACATGTGCATCACTCTGATGGGGTTGCTGCGCAGAATGTCACATTTTGCTTTCCAGTCGAGCTCTGAAAAGTCCCCTAGTTCACCCTGCTGAGCTTTTATGACCTGTATGACTTCAGGCCATCTCATCTCAGCAGCAGAGAACGTGACAAAGAATGTCGGTTTGCCAATCTGTTGAACCATGGCGTGGGCATCTTTCAGTGTTTTGTTCCAGTAGGTTGGAGTACCTCTGAGGGGTTGGATGAATCGTGTTGTGTCCTTCCACCTCTTCTTTGTCCTGGAGCATTACATTGTTGATTCGACGGCCATCTTTGGTTTTAGATTTTCATTTGAATTGACATGCTGTTTGTGGCCAACTGTGTCTCTCTGACAAACTGTGCAAAGAAAAGGTAGCTTTGGTCACTGGCAAACCGTGTATCTGCAGCAAATAGCCTGTGGTTAAAATATAGGCTGGGGGACAGGGAGATGACTCTGACTTCATCTAGTGTGTTCTCTCCTGTCAGAAACTGCACAGGAAAGGCCAAGCTAAATATTCCATCACCATATGAGAGGATTTCCTGTGCAATGTGTGAATGCAGGTGTCCAAAGCCAGACAAGGTCTCAGCTCCTCCTTTTCTTCCTCAGCTTTCTTTGACTGCTGTGCCAGTGCATTGGACTGGTCTGGCTCACTCTGGCTGTTGAACACTCTTCTAGGTCTATGTCAGTCTCCATTTCTTCCTCTGAGTTTCTTTGCTGCTCTGGGTGCGCAGCTTTAGCAATGTTGTGCTGTGAGTCCAACTCATCATCATCATCATCATCATCATCATCATCATCATCATCAGGGAGACTGTCAAAAGTGGCATTCTCATCAATAGACACATCTTTGTACTCTGAATGTAGCTGTTGGAGTTTAGCCGAGCCGGCTAGCACATTCTTCATGTTGATGGTGTAGAAGTGCTGGTAGCCCTTGTATTTGATGTGTCGTTTTAGTTTGACTTGCAGTAGCTGCGCTTCAGATCTGGGTCTTGGGAGACCGTTCACTGTTGCTTCCACCTCTGATGGAATGGACACAACAGCTCCATGAACTGCTTTCTGTTGGCCTTTGGGCAATGCAACAAGTTTAGGATTTTTGCAATCAGCTGCCTTTCAAGCACATTAAGTGTAGCCAAATCTGGGGGGATGGGTGCTAACTCTAGACTGTTTGCTACTGCAATAGGTAGCATGTGTCCTCTGCTCAGATGTCTGTCGCAAGTGGAGCATATCTACTCGTGCTGTCTCTCTTGTGGCACAGAGCAAGGGGAAGATAAGTCATCACTACCAAAATTAACATAGTTTCCTGTCAAGCATGCTGCTACCACTCTAGTGTTTTTGCTATATTTCTCTCTCTTGCATACTTTGACCCGATTTGGAAACATTGCTCTGTTGCACACTGTACAAATATATGTGGGACCATGTCTAATTGTTTCACGAAAGGAAGCATTGACTGCTTCCATCAAATGATTGATTACACGCTGTGGATGGCAGGGCACTATTAGTCTATATTTTCTTTTTATTCTGAGTTCTCTGCATTTTGTAATGGATGCAAAATTTAGCATTTGTTGCCGGTTTGGTGATTCTATATTGGTTACAGCGTTGTATACAATGTGGTCTAAAGCCTGGGTCATTGTGATATCTAGTATTTAAGATCTCCTTTTTTCTTTTGACTGTAGCTCTGATTGCATGCATACCTAATTTTCATGTACATTTTCTTATTTTTTCCTCACTTCAGGATCCATATTGTATTTTTGAGACATGTATTTTTTCTGTCTGCTCTGAAAAGAGGGATCTGCCTTGTACTTATTCAATTCAATTCAATTCAATTCAATTCAATTTTATTTGTATAGCGCCAAATCACAACATACATTATCTCAAGGCACTGTACATAATAAGGCCAAAACCTTTACAATATTACAGAGAGAAAAGAAACCCAACAGTTCACACAATGAGCAAGCACTAGGCATCAGTGGAGAGAAAAAACTCCCTTTTAACAGGAAGAAATCTCTGACAGAACCAGGCTCAAAGATGTGCGGTCATCTGCCTCGACCGGTTGGGGTGAGACAGAGGAGAGGTGGGGGACAGAAAGGGGGGAGAGAAAGAAAAAGCGGGAGGTGAGGGAGAAACAGAAGAGAGAGACCAGGAGCAAATATACAACAGTTGTATCAAGTTTAGA
>JAFBJR010000591.1:1485655-1504703 GCA_016785285.1 Brachirus orientalis
GCTCTGGCCCCGGGAAAACACCTGACTATGGTCGCTGGCGTCGCTACTTTCACATTCCGTAAAACAGAGTCACCAATGACCAGAGTTTGCTTCTCAGCCTGTGTGTCGCTGAGTGGGGAAAACTTGTTGGAAGTGTGAAGTGGTTGGTGGTGAACCGGGCTTTTCTGCTTAACACTACGCCTCTTATTACGGACAGTCACCCAGCTAGCCTGTTGATCTCCCGGCTGCACGGGAGCTGCTGGGGGAGCTATTGCTGCTGCTATGTGGCCCGCATCGGCTACAGGGGACTGGCTAACTGATTTAGCTTCTATGGTGCGGAGCCGGGTTTCTAACTCGCAAAGTCTCGCCTCCATCCTGGCAAACAAGCTACATTTATTACAGGTACCGTTATCGCTAAAGGAGGCAGAGGAGTAACTAAACATGTGGCACACAACACAGGAGAGAGCAGGAGAGGGAGAAGGAGAGAGAGAAGCCATCGCTACTAAGCTAACTGTTAAGCTAGGAAGACCACAGAGTGTGAATCTACGTGAGAGATAGAGTCAAGCGAAGGCGTCGCTAACAGAAGCTTAAGGCAAAAAACGATTAACAGAACAAATGCTAATACAGAGACTAGACTGTGAATTTAGATTAAGTTTTCCAGCAGTAGAGAGCAGGAGAAAACACGCAGCGTAACACCAGTGGAAACAGGAAGTGACACAATACGTTACGTGAGCCGACGTCGTCCTCCACTTATCTGTGATATATTTTTTCTGTCTGCTCTGGAACGCAGGATCTGCCTTGTACTTAGCTGTGATGCTTTTTTTCCCAGTTTGCCTCGGAAAGCAGGATCTGCCTTGTACTTGTCTGTCATGTTTGCTATCTTTCTGCATCAATGAAGACTATCTTGCATGTATTTAGCTTTCTGTGCTTGTTGTTGTCTAAATTCTGGACAGCTAACATGCTTGTTTTTTCCATATTACTTTCTACTTTTTCCTTTAAGTTCAGAGAGGGGTGCATCCTGTTCTTTGCTGTCACTTGCTTTTCGTCTGGATTTACGTCTTTGTTGTTTGATCACCTTTGAGAATTTTTCTGCTGCTGGTGGGACAGCTGTCCTGAGGGTGGTTTGTGGTGCTGGTGCTGGGACAGCTGTCCTGGGGGGTGCTTTGTGGTGCTGGCGGTGGGACAGCTGCACTGGAGGAGCTTTCTACTGTTGGTTGTGCAGGAAGTTCATTGGAACCAACAGCTTTAAATGAAACTGGCACAAATTCATATCTGGCGTGGGGTCCACGGTTTGCAAAGTTTATGCAGATGGTCAGCCAGGTCACTGAGTTCAGAGAAGGTCTTCATGATTGCAGTTCCATAGTGGTGTGGTAGACCTGCTGCACTTCTGGCGTGTGAATCAAACACTCCGTACATCCCTGATTGTTGCAAAAAACTGCAATGCACTCTGGAGTTATGATGAGTAAAAGCATGGCTGACTTCCCCGAAAGACACTCTAGCTGTGTGGCAAGGGGCAGACATCCCTGCTGTCTTCCAGGGCTGCTGGCTTTCACGAATCCACATGTGATTTCATGCATGTGGACATCGTACATGTTTGTGTCTGTCAGGACTTGTTTTGGCATTTCCTCTACTGTCAGATGATTACTTTGGAATCTTTTGTCCTGGATTAACTGTTGTTTGATTCCTATGTAGAGTGTCTCCTTGTGCCAGAACTGTGTCAAGGGCAGTGTTGTTGAAGTGACAACCCTCTTTCGCATATGCCAGAAAGGTCAGGGACATGCAGGTGCACTGGTGGTTTCTTGAGAATGACTTGTATCTTCTGACTGTGACTGGCCCTCACTGTGTGAACTTGTTGATTCTGTGCCCTGACCTGAAAAATAATGTTGTTAGGATTTACTTATTGGTATTATCATTACTATCATTACCTAATATTAGCATCATTGTTATTATTACTACTATCATTATTACTAGTAGTAATAGTAGCAGTATATTTTAGTCATAGATTTTGTCATCACAAGCATTATACTGTTTTGACAAAAAAGTTGTACGTTATTTCCAACAAATTTGAAAGGTCAATTGAACATATATAAAAACTGACACAATCTTACACAAACATATGCTAAGCACCTAAGAACACATTATTGTAGGGCTGCAACAACTCATTGATTTAATTGATTAAAAGTGATTATTAAATCAGAGCACACACACCGCTGCAGTCACAAAGAAGCAAGAAGAGCTAAAAACACAGCAGCACCGTGTCTTCAAATTAGACCTACACTATTTTTAGACTCACACAACAATCCAAGACATTTACTAGTGAAAACAAGCACTTTCTATAGATATAACTGAAGAATGGCAATTGCCCCATATGAAACCTTTTGTACGTACCATTCACATACACACCCACATTAATAAACATAGGGTTGAAAAATACCAGAATTCCCTTTTAAGCCTTCAAAGAATGGAATATATTGTTCACAATGATAGTTTTGAAATTGGATGAAATTGTGCTTTTGTCTGTCAACATGAACATAAATGTGTTGGAAACAGTCATAGATATATTTGAGGATAATCAGTAGTGGTAGGTCTAAAAATAATTATCTAATTAAGGGTTTTAATTAATGACAACAATCACATTTTAATTTCATATGAATATTTAACTTAATGAGCAACATTTTTTTTATTTCAAACTGATTTTGGTAGATGACTAAATAAATAAATTGATATAGAAATATGTTTGAACACCCAAATTATAGTGTAAACTTTTTTTTTTTTTTTTTTTTTGGCCAAGAGCAAAAGAGGTTTGGACAGAAAATTGTGGCCGGAGCCAAGGACACTTATTTAGTAAAATGTGTAAAGGCAAAAAGATTGATGTCTAAAAGTAAACAGTGGGATCGCGTTATTCAAAACCACATGGTTACATTAGTTTTTTGTTTTTCAGTTTTTACACACAGCTATGCTCTTATCTTTGCTTCCATTAATTTTTTAAAGTGAAAATTTTCCATTCACTGCTCTCATCAAAAGATGAGCAACATGGCACTGATTAATCGAAATTAACGCATAAGGTCCCCAATAATTTTGATGTGTTTAGAGTCAGTTCATTTTGATATATAGTTTCTCGTGCTCACGAGAAACTATCGGTGCACACATTCCAATCTCTTGAACACACAGGAGTGTCCTCACAGTGCAGCCTGCTATATTTCTGTGTGGACATGTCATTACAGGAACTTGTTCAGTTGTATTTTAAACTTGGACTTCATTATAAAGACTCCTATGACAAACCTTTCAAAGGTGGCATTGACACACACACACACACACATACGCACGCACACACACACACACACGGTACTGTGCATAAGTCTTAGGCCACCACCAGCTTTGTTGTTTTCATGCCAGTTTTGTGAACACTGACGTTTAGATTGAAAAGTAAGTCTTATACTATATAATCAACCTGTCAATGAGTTTATCTTGTGCAACATGTGTATGTAATGCTCAAACATGTCTTGAGTAAACCAGGTATAATAGATCTTTTTCACAGCAGCTATTTGTTGGCATGAAATAGTAGGAGAAATACAGGTTTTATCAACAACATTAGTGTAATTTTTCAAGTGTAAATGTAGGTCACACTAAATATTTGATATTATAGAAGCATTTTTGTTGTTTGTTTTTTCTGAAAAAGATGTTATTTTTAAACTACATGTGTTTCTCCATATTTTCAGGATATGTTCCAATAAAGTGGTTGAGAAATAATTGTACAGTATGGTCATTAGAGCATTGCTAAAACAACAAATCTAATGGTGGCCTAAGACTTATGCACAGTACTGTGTGTATAATATATTTTATATATATATATAGATCCCACACAACTTAAAATTTGTCATAGGAGTCTTTATAATGAAGTCCAATGTTAAAATACAACTAAATAAGCTCCAGTAATAACATGTCCACACAGAAATTTAGCAGGCTGCACCGTGAGGACCCCTGTCGGAATGTCAGAATGTGATCTTGTGCACACAGATAGATGCTCCTGTTCACATATACATTATTTCAAGTCACTGTCCATACTAAGGACAAAGCATTAGCAATATTACAGAAAGAAAACCCAACAGTTCACATAATGAGCAAACACTATTTTAAAAATCAACAGATTAATCAATTATTAAAAATAATTGTGAGTTGCAGCCCTACATTAGTGGAAGACTATTCCATATTTAAAATTTAAATGAAAACACCATGGGTTCCCGTTTGTCACAAGATCTTCTTAAACAAAGTTTAAAGAAGGCTACTACTTTCACCACATTAACACTTCAGGATTTTGACTGACCAAGATAATAATATTGTTCAGAAAACCTCTGTTCCATTATTTGTGTTTATCATGTTTCTCAGTTAATCAGGGATAAATTTATATCAAATACAAGTTTTTGTTTTCTGTGTGTTTCTTTTTGATAATTTCATCAATATTACTTTTACTTGAACATTTCAGGTGAAGTAAACCACACTCCCACAAACAATGCACGTTGAATATATATATATATAAAGATATTTTTAATGAACCACTTTTATTTAGATATACAGTAGCTGATTCACTGTAAACATTCTGTTGTGTGCATCAGTGGAGGGGAGTAAATACCTTAGCTGGCAGGGGAGAGTCACAGGCTGCATCAGTTATGGTCCAGGACAGCCCAGCTGGTGAATACGTCAATCCTGGGCATCTGAGAACACATAACAAATTCAGAAAAATTAATACTTTAATGAGACTATGCACTTTATTCAATAGGAATCATATTTACCTTTGCAGCCAGTGAAGAGCAGGGTTTGCTGTATCACCCAAACTGCGTGTGTTCCCAGGTGAGAGAGAAATAAAGAAATTTTGAGAGTCCACCAGTTGTCTTTTGTTGGTTTATTCTGCAAAAAGAACAGGTTTACAGAGCATAAGGTGGTCTATAAAGGAGTTCAAGGAAAGTGGAGTGAGTCACAGCTTCTTATAGGCAAAAGGCTACACAAAAAGGAGGCTATATGTCCATAAAAGGCAGAAGCAGTTAAAACCAAAGTAAATCAAACGGAGGGTCAAACGGTGAGGTGAGGGAGGTAAGCATCACGCATTCTTTTGGAGAAAGTGGGGACTTTCACTTGCAGTTCACAACACAAGACAGTGTGAGAAGGAGACACTTCCTGAATAGCACGTAGGGCTGTGCTACTGAACCAGACTGGATTCAGCTGAAAGAAGGACTCCTTCTCCCGTGAAAGAAAAACACAGACTAACAAGTTAACACATCCTAAAAAAAATATAGAAAAGTAACAAACCTGCTGCTGAGTCATCCTAGTCTGGGCTGAACCCTGGGACTGGGAAGGTTCACCAGGCTGGCTCGTCTGGAAGGGAAAAACAGCATCATATTTAATTAAACAAATAGGTGTTTTTTAATCACTACTGTAAACTGGTCCAGAAAAATGTAAACACACATTACACTGTGTTGTGGAAATTTCGTATGTGCCCGAGTGAGAGAGAAATAAAGAGTTTGAGAGTCCACCAGTTGTCTTTTATGTTTTGTTCTGCAGAAGGAACAGGTTCACAAAGCATCGAGTGGTCTGTGAAGGAGTTCGAAAAAGGGGAGTAAGTCACAGCTTCTTATAGGCAAAGATGATTACATAAGAGAAGACTGTTTGTCCATAAAAGGCAGAAGTAATAATGGCCTTGAAACAAAAATGAGCTTGATACGAAAAAGAATCAAATGGGAGGTAGACAGATACGGGAGGCTAGCACTGTTGGCAGCGCAGGGAGAATGGCCTTGAGACAAAAATGAAGCAGATACATGAAAAACATGGTTGACATGAAAAGCATGGTTGATATTATGAAATCATGATAGATATAGGGATTTTCCATTACATTTTCCCCCTTTTGATCGAAAGATCAACCAGAAGGAAAATCCCAATGGAAAAACAAACAATCCCAAACCATAAACATTTACCACAGTCAGTAAAACAAATGCTAAATAATGATACAAAATCATGCAGGAGATAATAAAAATTCATCAAAAATCAAAACACAAAATAAACCATTGAGTAAAATACCAATACCAAATGTAGAACCATCCTGAAGGATATCAAACGTATTACACCATCACTGGTTTAAAATACATCATCATAAAAGGATGGAGAGAAAATAATGCAGAGGCTGTTTTTGTGGCATAGACACCTAACACAAATAGCTAAGCCATAGGCTGAAAATGACGGTATTCACATTACAGAATGTAAAAGAAAATGGAGAAGAAGCCTACACTTTGACACTTAAACAGGGCAAGAAACAGAGTCAAAGGCAGACCTATAATCAGAACTGTGCTTGTCAAAGTCATCAACCCATTCTGGAGGAGGGAAGTCAGGGAGGTCAGCAGTAAGTAACATTTGGTGGGAGACGGATTTTTCAATAGGTGTCAATCAGTCCCCGGACACATGGGACAATGCAACAACCACAAAAAGCTAGAACAGTATCACCGACAATGACGCCTGTGAGGAGAGAGAGCATCAGGGCCTTCCATTTACCAAAAACCGAATCAAACCATCCCCACATGGAAGTGTCAACGCCAGAGTTTTCGGCCAATTCTTCCCTAAGACTACGGAGGCCTTCCAGGGCACGAGTGACAGAACCATCAGGGGCGGTGTTGTTGGGGATGAAAGTACAACATGAGTCACCAAACAAAACACAAACTCCTCCTTTTTCAGCCAATAACATGTCGAGAGCCATTCTATTTTGCCACGTCATGAGAGATGAAGCAGAAAGTTGCTCAGCAATACCAGTGAGAGCATCAGGAGTGTAATTGATGAACCTTTGTTGGTTGTAAAACAAGTAATTAATCCAATCTACATTCTTATTCACCGTACACCAAAAGCAAACAAAAGAATCAAATCTGGCAGCAATTTGATTACGAGCTTTGAATTCATCTGGGACACCTCTAGGAATGCCAATGAATATATATACACCTTGTCATCAAAGCTGCCTGGAACAGATTTTTTGGTACGAGATGTGTGTGATTCAACAGGAACAGCCAGTCTGATATCAGAAACAAGTGTAACATGTGCACATAGACCAGACCAGCCTCGTGGTAATGTCTGATGCAGTTTACCATCACCACATATCCAATAGACATCAGGTAATGGGCGTGTCTAATTATGAATGGCAGCGGTTAGGAAAGACAAATATCCAGCACTGTCCAGTTTATTCATCTGAAGAGCTTTGGACATATGCCAGTCAGTTTCAGAAGGAACCTCTACAGTGTAATTACAGTAGCCTTGAAAGTTAACCACATTTTTCACATGGGGACCGGTGCGAGTAAGCCTGTAACAAGTAATTACAGCACCTGGGACCATTGGGGGGGTGGATGGTTGAAGAATTTTGTGAAATTTAAGTTTATGAGACGTAGCGAACACACCATACATGTATGCGGCATACCAGTCGCTACCTGCAGCTAGACGGATGTGACTCTTACACAAAACAAATTCCAAGTATTAGGTTTGATCCAAAGTATAAGATACAAGCTGAATAGTTTCATGGGAGTGATTAGAAAATGAAGTAAAGGTGAATGGACGCGAAGTTGATGAGGAATTGTAGTAATACCGAACGTGCCACAAGGAGGTGCAGTCAGTTAAAGGATTCTCTTCATATGGCAAGCCTGAATAATACTTGACAGGATCAGGAGACAAACACACTACTCAGGATGATTGCGTAGTTGTGCGTGCGGTGTAGTTAGCCAATTGGTACCACAAATTGTTTATCAGCCACTTCTGAGCCATTGGGTCAAGGTTAAATGGGGTTACAGAACGACGTGTACATGTGCATGTGCGCACAGGTACGTAGTCATCAGAGGGATTTTGTGAAGTCAGTTGAGCAAGGGATGGGTCAGGTCCAGTTGTGTGTGAGATGCTAAAATTATTGTTGTTGTCACTGAAATTACCACATTCTTAAAGGGAGCAGTCAGCCAAACAACAGTGACAACAACAATAATAGATATCATCATGATGCAACACATTGTACCTCGTAGGCCACATAAGCCTGGGTGACGGAAAGGATGCCATGGATGTGTACGTTCCATGGTTAAAAGGAAAGAGTGTGATACAAGCAATTACTTGAAACAATACAGTAGAAATATGATCAAAGTAATACAGAAGATAAACTGTAAAAAAAACAAAAAACAGTTTTGTTCTTAAAGCATCCAGTTCACAGTGGTATAACAATGTATTTCAAAAAATAGGAAATTAATCAAATCAGTGAGTGTTCATTCAGGCTCCAGGTTTTGGCAATGTGAGATGACACTAGTGAAAGTGAGGTTTACGTTGGCACCGTTAGGTTTCCACCTCACTTCACAAGGAATGAAGTGTATGTGTGAAAAGTCCAGTGATTGTTGTGATAAGTCCTTGGCTCAAGGCTTAGGTGACCACATCAGTAGGAGGATCTGCTGGAGGTGGCACCTTCCTGCCGTGGCTGGCATGAATCCAGGTTGCTTGTTCAGCTGCCTTGACAGCAGTGTGTGTTGTCAACAGTATCTGGAATGGCCCTAGCCACCACTTTGCACGCCAGTTTTTTCTCCTGAAGTCCTTTACAACCACAAAGTCACCTGGTTGCAGGTTGTGGAGCGGACCCTCTGCTGGTTTTGGGAGGGCTGCAGACACTGTGTTCCTGATGTTGGCGAGGGAGGAAGTCAGATTAGCACAATAAGACAGAACACTGTGTTCGCAAAGTGCCATAGATGGAGCCAAATGAGCAGGGTGAGAGATGCCCACAGAAGGTGGGGCAGCAATGGTCTAACATGGTCTAACCTGTGTGTCAATTTCACAAGAGTAGGCAGAGATTGGAGTGCCTGTTTAAGTTTCACAAATGCTTTTTTCTGCCTCAGGGGTCCACTGCACGCGATCATGTGCGGCCAGGTCTCTGCCGTGAATGAGGGCGCTCAGTGGAGCCTCAAGTGTTGAATCATTTGGAATTAAGTTTCTCAAATAAGAGCACATTCCTCATGTGTGTTTTGTAACAGGTTTTGGACGTTTTACAATAGCTTCAATGCGTTTAGGAGATATGGTTTTGCCCTGATCAGAAATTATGTGTCCTAAAAAGGTAACTTGTTTTTTGGACCCACTGTAATTTGGAAAGACTGGCCTAAGCAATCAGGAAGATCTGCCAAATCAGGAGATATCTCTGTAGCTGTGAGTGGGAGCTTATCATTGTTAAGTTTGAAAATGATTGTTCATCTATCAAATGAAAAGAACGCAGTGTGTTAACACTGAATGGAAAAGAGGTAGAGTACGCTTGCGCAGTGGAAGAAAACCACACGTCAGGGTCAGAAGTCATCGTCCAGTCAGTCACAGAATGGCATTCTTTAACGAATGGTCCAATGTCTGTCCACTGTCTGTCATGTGGTTTGGCTAGAGAGACATGGGGAAATGAATTAGGCACTTTAAAGAATGGAGTCTGATCAGCAGTTAAATCTACAGAAATTTCACAAAATTCATCATTCCGAAATATTGTAGAAAGATGAAGTGTGTCATGGAATTTAGTAAAGAACTGTTGCTCAAAAAGTTGGTCTGAATCATGTGAAACATGAGTAGTGCAGTGTTGTAAAGTGGTGTGAGCTCATAAATTCAAGTGTGTGTGGCATCAGAGATCTCCCTTTCTCGAATATGAGGGAGTGTGGAGTTTAAACATTGTGTTGTAAAAATAAGAATTTCTCACAACCTTTAACCCGTCAGGAGTTGAGATTACACAAATGCCTAAAGCTAGCATTAAATCTCTCCCTAACAGATTGATAGGACAGAATGGTGACCAGAGAAAAGAATGTTTCAAAATAGTGGCAGATGAATCGTGTTCATCTGTGTGTACAACCTTAAGAGGCTTGGTAAAATGTTTTTTGACTGAGACACCTGCAGCACCAATGGAATAGATAAATCTTCCACTGGTTTTTACATCAGGCAGGTCGTCCCTCCTGATAACAGAATGGGTGGCGCCAGAGTCAACTAGGAATTTAACATAAACGTCATTCATTTGTAAGGTTAGCTCTGGAAGATTCAAAAGGTTATCAGATTGATATTTTAGGTAGGTGCTGGTGGGTGCCTTAGTCTGTTGTTGTATGTGTTTGATGGTTGTAATTACATCGTTCAATTGTGCAAATGTCAATGATGTCACAATCAGGGCATTACAGAGTCTGTCAACTGCATCACGGTATTGGGCATTACCTTGTGCAGCCCAAATTGGAGATGCCATCCTTGTCTCGCCATCCAGATGGGCTTTGATTTTGGCATTTTGGCTGCAAAAAAATGTGGTGAGCATCAGCAAACGCTCTTATCATCATCAGTCTAAGGACGAAACACCAGACCCTCTTGTCCATTTGGTGACATAACATTGATCATAGGCATTGTTTGAATCTGTCCAACACCGTTCTTTGATCTGGTGCAATGAGCCACTGGACTTTTAGGTGGATAAAATGGAACAAATCTGCTCAGAGGGGTGGAGTTTTGTACGTGTCCACCAGATGGAGACATTTGTCCCATCGCATGCATTGGAGGCTGAAGTGGCGTCATCGGAGTGGGTGGACTTGGAACAGGAGCTGTAGGAGGTTGTCCTTGGGTATTGACTGGAGCAAGGAATTCCTCCTGGGCGCCGACATCAGGTTCCTCATTGTCCATTGGTCCATAGGGAGGAGGTGGAGCGGTGTTGAGGAGCGGCCCGCCGAACCCTGAAAGAGGAGGATAGGATAGAGAGTGGATGTGTGTGTGCTGTTTGTCTTACTGGTAGATTTTTCAGCCTTTCCCTTCTCATCTGAGTTAATCTTTAAATTTGTCATTACAACTTGCAATTTCTTTTGTTCTCTTAACTTAGCCTCTTCTTCCCACATTTTCGGTAAAATGGTTAGAAAAAATGGAAAAGCATGAAAAATGTTTGAAAATGTGGGAAGAAGAGGCTAACATTTTTCATGCTTTTCCATTTTTTCTAACCATTTTACCGACACACTTTTCCTCTTTTTCACACTTTCTCTTTCCTTCTTTAGTTTCTCTCTTAACTGTGACAGTTTTGATACGTTTTGGTGGAAACTCAAAATCTTTTGTCTAGATTGGCAAGCATTCTACAATCTCTGGAACATATTTGTGTAGCATGATGTCTACTACAGGTCCGTCTGGGACCATTTCCTTACTGTTACTGTCCCCCATTTCATGCACAAATGTGGACAAACCCTGGTTCCAAACACACGGTGGGTTAACCCAACACCTTAAAGTTCCGCCCCACTACGGAACCGATACTTTCAGGTCAACTCGGACACTTACAAAAGTATCTTTACAGGAACAGAATTTACCAGGGGCGCCGCCCTCGAAGGCCTCTAACCTTTAAAAACATAATTTACGGAGAAATAAAAATCTCTCCGAAGGCCTCTAACCTTTAAAAACAGAATTTACAGAGATAAAGATCTTTCCGAAGGCCTCTAACCTTTAAAAACAGTAATCTTCAGATGTTTGTCAACATAGGACATCATGGCAGTGATTAAACATCAGCAGGACCCAGAGCAGCAGTAGAAGTCTCCCAATCATAGGGAAAAAAAAAGTCTGAATTGTGAGCAAAATTGTCTTTTAATTTAAGTAATAATTATTCCATTACCAATTATTTCTTTTCTTTTTTAATTGGTTGTTAAAATTCAATTTTAATTATTATTTATAATTCAACAGATTCAAATTTCAACTTCTCACCAGGTTCAGGAAATTGTTCCTGTTCGAAGATCACCGTGTCAGTCAGCTGGTGTCCTCGCAGGCATCGGTCCTCTCGTCTCTGACTTTCTTTGTGTCGAGGTAGAGGTCAGGCATCCCTCCCGATGTCACCGCAGGGCAGTCGCAGGGCAGCCGCTGTTGGAGATTTGTGTCCCCCTCGGATGCCGGGGTCCAACAACCCGATGAGCGTATCCAGGAAAACACAATCAGGTGCCAATGATTAGTGAAATGATTCCAAGGACAAGAGCTTAAAGTGAATCAAGTCAAGCAATTTAAAATTTCCACTCGGTGGAGCCGAGAGAGAGAGAGAGAGTCACCTATGCATCATTTTAACACCGCAGACTTTCAGGCAATCCCACTTCTGACACCAAATTGTTGTGGAAATTTTGTGTGTTCCTAAGTGAGAGAGAAATAAAGAGAGTTGTCCACCAGTTGTCTTTTATGTTTTATTCTGCAGAAGGAACAGGTTTACAGTGCACAAGGTTGATCTGCAAAGGAGTTCAGAGAAGTGAAATGTATCACAGCTTCTTATAGGCAAAAAAATGGTTACACAAGAGGAGGCTGTATGTCCATAAAAGGCAGAGGCAATTAGGACCAAAATGGATCAAATGGAGGGTAGAAAGATGAAAATGGGAGGCAAGCATTACGCATCCCTGTTGGGGAAGCGGCAGTTGTCCAAGGTCACACTTGTGTTTCTTGTTATAATGAAACAAAATGTCTAGCTGACAAATGAAGAGTTGCAAACTTCATGTGAGTTTCTGCACATGAGCTAAGCGGGATAATTTCAAAAATGTTGATACAGATATATTGAAAACACGGTTAGATATAGGATTTTCCATTACTACATTTATTTAGTTTTTCCAAGGTGGGAGGCAATGAGAACATCAATGACCTCAGGAGGAGGTAAGACTTCCAGCTAAATCGTTACCGAAGATTAAGGAGACACCGTCAATTAGTAACCAAGGACACAAGGCTACTTTACTGCATCCTGTCACGAGTGGGGACTGCAGATGCACACTGTAAAAAAAAAAAAAAAAAGTTGATAGAACTCAAAATTGTAAGGCAACAAACTTCAGCAAAATTTTAATTTAGGCAATCAAACCTAACATTCTAAGTAATGCAGTTCAGTTTGTTCAACTTACAGTTCTTCACAAAACTTAAAGGAGATTTTTTGAACCAAAATTCGAGATTACTAATGTCTACTTAGATAAACTAAATAATATTTATGGTCAAAAACCTTATAGTCTCTTCAGATTAAGCCAGTTTATTGCTCATCTCTGACAGCATTTGAACAGGCGCTCTGTTTCGGAGCTAATGCCCACCCCCAGAACAGTGAGTCTCTTGCGATTGGCCAGCTACCAAGCGCATTTCCCGTCGCTTGTGATTTGCCAGCTTTGAGCGGACTAACTGCTGCGCAGTACTTCAACCCCGGAACCGCAGGAGAGTCAGATAGAATGAAAGCATACACACGAGCCCACACAATCTCTGCCTTCCGCAGTCAGTAGTTAGCACATGTGCTCACCTGAGACACTCACAAGCCGAGATAAAAAGACACACATTTCCACACAAGTCGTGCAGCGGTTCGCTTGTAAACAGCATCATATGGAGCTCAGACAAACACTCACTCTCACTCACCCATTTTCTACCACTGCTGACAAACAAAAAAGGCAAACACACATACTACATTTCAAATGAGGCTTCGATTAGCCATTGTTAGCTATTGCTATTCAAGACAAGTAGCAGTCAGGGGCACAAAGACGTTATTACTTCATTTGGAAACACTTACATTGCCTTCAGAAAATCCATTATGGATTGTTGGAGCTGCTCCCTACATGAGATGAAGTTTTGAGCTGAGTTGCCCAAAGTTTGTATAACTATTCACTTCAAAGTGACTGCTACAAACAAACAGCATTTCAGGAAGCTTAGCAGGGATATTACTATGAAAAATGAAATATATCCACTCTGCTCTTTTTCCTCATTAGAAGGGAGTCTATGATGTGAAAAAACATCAGAAATTTGGTTTTCCAGTGAATGTCCTCTTTAAGATAGTTACATGAACTTAGCTAGATTTAAAATATAGCTAGACCAATCAGCAACTTTAGTCTCTGAAAAATAAACAACTATAATAATCCTGAGTTCTGTGAGTCATCATTTTCACATAAATTTAGACCTCTGTTAAGGAAATTGAAAAAAAAACTGTGATTTTTAAGAAGCACTGAAGTACATAGGACCTTAAGAGATCCGCAGCTATAAAGAAAAGTGCCCATGAACATGACATTTACATTACCAGCAATGACTATGGATCTATTGAAGGAGTTTGTTACTCAGAGATCTGACCCTTGCAGAGTGATCTGTTCCAAGTCCCATGAAAATCTTCTGAATGGTTTCAAATGTGTACCTGATATCTTTTTTATACTTGAGGTTTAAAGCATAGGCTAGTCCAAAGAGGTAGGCAACAGCTGTTGTCAGGTCAGGGATCATGAAGGACGACGTTTCCACCAAAACAACAGACTTTCATCATCCACAACTGTGAGGATACTCGCAATGAGGTCCTTTGTCTGCTCCTCTTCTGTAGCACTGGCCTTATGATGACAGGCAAAAAATATCCAAAAGATTGTTAGATAAACAAATTGGGGGAAAAAAAACAACTCACCATTAATAATGACTTCTAGGTTCACATACTTTATACAATTTATATATTTTCTACCACTCAAGCAAACTTTTATCTCCACAAATATAGCATAAAGATCCATAACCTCAAGCAGAGTACATTTTAAGGTAACCATAAGACACATAAGTGGAGGGAGAACAGAGTCATCACTCAAAAATTGAAAATAAGAAGAGGAGTAAATATTAAAGTCAAAGCACTTTCGGAACAACTGATCATGTTTGTCACGAAGAAAAGCTGTGATATTGGTGCACTGGATAAGACATTAATGAAAAAGAAACATGAATTGATAGCTTTTAAAACTGCCTGTCTCTTCAGCAAGTATAGGTGACTCTTCCTAAACAATATGCAAAACAGCGCAATCAAGTGGCAACTCAGTGATATCATATCACTGCAGAGAGTATTATCAAAGTCAGGGTCCTCAAATTGGGGTGTGAAGGTGTGAAGTCACCTTGACGTTGTAGTTTTTCTTAAAGAAAGTCTTTCAAACTCCAAGTTAGGTGTTTCAGGAAGCACCACTTTCATGTCATTTTTGCAGAGACTTTTACTAGAAGAAATAAAACCTCTATTGATGAGACAAACAGATTTTCATTGTAGATTGCAAAAATGATCACATACTAATCAGCTTGTGCTCTCACTATCAACATGACTGCTTGAGACCTGGCTTTGCGACCCGGTCAGAACAAGGAGTTCTGCAAGGAGTTTGCATGTTCTCCCCATGTGTGGTGGGTTTTCTCTAGGTTTTCTGGTTTCCTTCCACAGTTCAAATTAGGGTTAAGGCCAATTGGACACTGCTGGAAAAGATGAACATCGTTTCCTTGCCTGACAGAGTCTTAGGAGCTTTGGTGTGCACTGGTTGATGGCAGCTCTGAACCTGTCAATTAAGGTCTTGTTGGTGATGCGGAGAAACTCTTCCCTAATCTGTTGAAAAAATGATCGCAACAGAGACACAAGGCAATGTTAACACAATACCTTGCCATCCCCACTGTCATGGGGTCTGGGAAATAATAACAAAGATACACATCAATATAGTCTTTGCTCAGCTCCTTACCTCAGCCTCACAAAACAGAGCAGGCCAACGTTCCCGAACCTCTGACACCATTGGCTCCAATTCCACAATCTCCTTGCGTCTTAAGGAGAAAGTCAACCAAAATCTTTTCCAATCTTTTCCTTGACAAGTTGAACATTCTTATTCCTCTTCTTAACCTCCTCAACCAGAGCCAGTCTTTCATCTTCCAATGAGTCCTCAGTGTAGTTATCTGGATAGTCAGGGACATGATTCATCTTCCCTCACGTTGCTCTCTTCAACAAACATCCAGCACCATCTTCATTCCTCCTCCTTTTTCGATTAATGCTGAACTCATTACATCCTGCCTGACGTAGCTTGGACCCGTAAGTCCCAAGTTTGTATTTTAGGCTCATTTTCCATCCGTCATACCCTGTTCCACTGCCTGGTTCACAAAAGGCATTGAGTATTTACTTATGAGAGCAGAAGCAACTGACTCAATCTGGTCATGACCTGGATAGGCTTTCACTTCAAAAACCACCTGAGCAATCTTGTCCAAAATGTCAATTCCCATGTCTCTTGTCACATTTATACCTTGTTTGGTCTTGTCATATGTCTCATTGCCTTTTTGCAGTGTCAATTCCACATCATAAGAAAAGTCAGGAATAGGAAAGGGGGAAGGCCACTCAGATAAACTTCGCACATAGCTACTGATAAAAGTTGAGGGACTCTGGACTGACTCTCTGGAAGACAAGCTAGCTGTGTCCAGGGAAGATGTAGAGTCAAAACTGTCTGTCTCTTCAGCAAGTATAGGTGACTCTTCCTAAACAATATGCAAAACAGCGCAATCAAGTGGCAACTCAGTGATATCATCAAACTGCAGAGAGTATTATCAAAGTCAGGGTCCTCAAATTGTAGTGTGAAGGTGTGAAGTCACCTTGACGTTGTAGTTTTTCTTGAAGAAAGTCTTTCAAACTCCAAGCACCACTTTTCATGTCATTTTTGCAGAGAAATAAGAAGAAATAAAACCTGTATTGATGAGACAAACAGATTTTCATTATAGATTGCAAAAATGATCACATACTAATCAGCTTCTGCTCTCACAATCATCATGACTGCTGGGCTAGCAGATAAACCAAACTGAATGAAAGGAGGGTTTGTCATAATCCATAATCCATGCAGTATTGAGGACAAAGGGCAGCCAATTAAAGGCTATATTTGGTTGACATACACTATGAGTTTAGCTGGTGCAGCTCAATACTTGTGCTGAGGTGAGGGAAAAGGACAGCAGCTTTTACCATGAAACATTAAGGTTACACACACTGACTGTACATGTATGTAGGAACCTTTGGAGAAACCAGCACCTTCCCTCCTACTTGTGTATGCAGTCAATGGATGATAGCTGTTGAGAGCCTCAGAGTCAATTATCTCAATGTCTACATAGATGTCCTCCACAAGCTCATAAGACTTAAAATGTTCCAGGTACCAAGATGTGAGCTTTTTGCCAACAAAGGCCACTGTTTCATACTTCACCACTATAGTCACTATTTCAAGAACTCAGGTAGTCCACTACAGTGGCCAGAAGATAAGATCATGCCTACTGCATAGTGAGTCCCATGAAAATAAATATCTTTAGAAAGGGACACATTTTCAACAAGTAGGTAGGTTTTCTCAATTACTGTGCGCAGGACAGGATGCAAGGAATGTTTTCTGATATCAGTTACCTTCTCCACATGTAAAACGGAGACAATATACACTCAGTTTTAACACCATTCACATTGGGGAGCATTTTCATTATTAAGTTGCTCCAGAAATGTATTGTGCTGCTCTCTGGACTGCAGCAAGAAATCAGAACATGCAGTGGTTCCTATTTCATCTCTATTTATCAAACAAAATCTACAAAACTTTTTCACAGTGAAGCTTTCCTGAAAGCTGGCAAGTCCATGAACTT
Organism: Brachirus orientalis; assembly: GCA_016785285.1. NCBI lineage: Eukaryota > Metazoa > Chordata > Actinopteri > Pleuronectiformes > Soleidae > Brachirus > Brachirus orientalis. The sequence continues at coordinate 1,502,996 of JAFBJR010000591.1, forward strand.
CTACATTATCAGCACATACACAAAACACTGTACCTTTTACAAAGTTATCAAGAGCTTGAACAAACACCCCCTACTTGCTCAGGTGACTTTAAATCATTCACTAGTGGACTAAGAAATTTCTCAAACCTGAACTGATTAACATCAGAAGACTATTCATCTACGAGCGCTAGATGAATAGAATGTAAATTTGAGCAAAGTTTGGAGGGTAGATTAAGAATGACCCAATAAGTTGCAGTGACCTTGTGAATTTTCATTGAAGTGCCTAATGGATTGCACAGTTCAAAATATGTATAACCCTAACAAAATTTGCTGCTCTTCTTCTCTCAAATTATTTTGCTTAAAATAGCTTCCATCTTGGAAAGACTGGCCTGTTGTGGTGTGATCAACAAGCTTTTCCAGAAACTGTTTCGAGTAAAAACTCAGTCATTTTACTGAGAGACACATAAACAAAAGACTTCCTGGAGGTCCTGTCATACACAACTCTGTTGGCTCAATGATAGAGAAATTCTCACTGAAATATTTATTTCTTCTGTAATCAATTGATAATGACCCTTTTTCCTGATGTATTAGTAAGTATTATATGGATTAGTTTGTAATACAATGTTGCTTATTTCTTGAACAAAATCATTCATTTCAATGTTGTGTTTTGCAAAAAAACATCTTTGAGAACAGCAGATAAATGCAATTTACAAAAGTTTAAGATATTAAGTTTCTCAACAATTTCCTGTATTACATGTTTAGACACATGTAAAAACCCATTGCATACGAAGAAAAAGGGAAGCTAATTTGTGCTCAAGTATTTTCACATCAACATTCTCAACAAAATTAGTTTCATCTTCTCCTGGAGAGGCTAATGTTGGGTCAATAACAGGATAATCTCTGCATCATCATTACTTATTTTGGGTTGGTCATTTGACTGCACACCTTTTTCTACGCCAAATGATATACGTAAGTCTCTTAGTGTATGAAGTTTATGCTTATGTGACCAGAAATACTGTTCAGGTGATTGGTTTTAAAGTCACAGTCAATGAATGGGCATCATGCGGTCTCTTTCTGTCTTAAGTGATGATGGAAATTATTTAAAATTTTCTTTTTACAGCAAATGTCTTTGAAGTCACACAAACAGCAGTTAAATGTTACATACTCTTACCATGAAACACTCCTGTGTAATCTTGAAAGGTGGGATTTCAGTGCACCAAAGATTCTAAAATTACACAAACAATCTGTGTGAAAACAAGGCCAGTCAGCTCCTCTGTGATGAAGGCAATAGTGTTCACAAGAATGCTTTCACTGCTATGGATGAACTTACAGAATTTGCAATGCATTCATTTCAATCTAAAGGACAATGTAACAATGTGCTCAGAATTATCAATGCAAATTACTCTTGATCCAATCATTAACTTTCAAACATATATATTTGCTATCAATTTATCTTATATGTTGTAACATGTTCCCACTTAAAATGGGGGGAGAAAACTATCATTTCTGTGTGTGGGCACCCAAACAACCTTTATTTACCTTCACCTCCAATACAACTAGCCCCTAACATGGACATGCATCTTACAATTACAACGCAGTCCCCAAGCCCTACAGCTAACGTTAGCTGGTTAAGACCAGTGATGCTGACGTCTTTACGAATGTCTCTCATCATGTCGATGATGAGTTATTTTTACTTTATTACACAAAATTCGTGTCCCAGTCAAACGTT
>JAFBJR010000599.1:0-120842 GCA_016785285.1 Brachirus orientalis
CTTCATTCCAAATTACTCAACACTTGAGGCTCCACTGAGGGCACTCATGGCAGAGGCCTGGGCGCATGTGATCGCATGCAGTTGGACCCCTGAGGCAGAGAAAGCAGTTGTGGAACTTAAACAGGCACTCCAGTCTTCACCTACGCTGGGTCTTCCTGATCCTGCTAAATATTTCTTTCCTCATTATGCGTAATTGACACACAGGTTAGACCATGTGTCAAAATGGGAAATTATACGTATGATGAACACACATTGGTTGACTAAGGCTTTTTAACTCTATGAAGCCCATTTGAGATTCTCTTTGCTGCTCCACCTCATGTGGTAATCTCTCACCCTGCTCATTTGGCTCCATCTACAGCACTTTGTGAATACAGTGTTCCGTTTTATTGTGCTAATCTGACTTCCTCCCTTACTAACATCAGAAACACTCCCAAAACCAGCAGAGGGTCCATAACCTACAACCAGGTGACTTTGTAGTTTTAAAAGACTTCAGGAGAAAAAACTGGCGTGCAAAACGGTGGCTTGGAGCATTCCAGATACTACTGACAACACACGCTGCCAAGTTAGCTGAATGAGTGACCTGGATTCACGCTAGCCACTGCAGGAAGGTACCACCTCTAGCTGATCCTCCCACTGATGTGGTCACCTAGGTCCTTTCAAGGAATCATCACAACAATCACTGGATTTCACACACACACACAAATCCAGGCTGCGTTGATTCAGCACGACTGCTAAGTGTGGGTGGATAACACTTGGAGTCACATCAGTGATATACACAAATGCACATACACTTCTGCAAAGACTACACACCTCACAGGCTGGCTTTGGATAGCTGAAGACTCTCACAAACACACTCTTCGTTCCTGTGAAGTGAGGTGGAAACCTAATGATGTCATCACAAATCTCACTTTCACTTGACACTCATCACACACCACTTCATTCCTTGTGAAGTGAGGTGTTCATACTTTTATCATGTCAATAACATAGTTTTCTCTCCCATCCCCGAGTTTGTGCTCTTCCTCCTTCCCTCTCTCTCTGTCTTATTTCACAGATATCCCTGATTCCAGAGCTTCAACACCACAGCTCAAATATTATAACTATAACCATTACCATATATCATATAGCTACTTGTTACTGTTACAGTTAATTATTCTCATCCACCCTTCATCAATGGCTTGTCCTCTTCTGAGGGTCCCAGGAGAAGCTGGAACTAACCCCAGATGATGGCAGCATATGTCACACCCTGAATGAGATGATGATGATAATTGTTCTTAATGTTACTGATTCTTGAATCATCCTGGTCTCTGTCTTTCTTGTCTTTTCTCTCTGTGAATTTTTGATGCTTTGTTTGTAACTTGTAACTGCGCGACGCGCAGTAGGTGTCACATGTAGAGAGACAAGTTCAGCAGAGGAGGGATCTCTCTTCCAGGACGGAAGAGAGATCCCTCCTCTGTGGCTTTTCCTGAGGTTTCTCGCATTTTTTCCCTTTAAAGGGTTTTTTTTGTGAAGTTTTTCCTCACTTGATGTGAGGCTCTAAGGACAGAGGGTGTCACATGCTGTACAGACTGTAAAGCCCTTCGAGGCAAATTGTGTTTGTGATGCTGGGCTATATAAATAAAATTGACTTGACTTGACTTGAGGTGTGTGTGTGTGTGTAATGTCAGGAGGGATTAATGTGCACATGTATGTTGCTCCAGAAATGTAGCAAGAAATCAGAACATGCAGTGGTTCCTATTTCATCTCTATTTATCAAACAAAATGAAAGCTGGCAAGTCCATGAACTCCTACATTATCAGCACATACACAAAACACTGTACCTTTTACAAAGTTATCAAGAGGTTGAACAAACACCCCTACTTGCTCAGGTGACTTTAAATCATTCACTAGTGGACTAAGAAATTTCTCAAACCCGAACTGATTAACATCAGAAAGTCTATTCATCTAGGAGCGCTCATCACAAAAAAATGCAAGTTGTTATTTTTACCTCAGGAGGAGGAAAGACTTGTCCTCCGACTAAATCGTTACCGAGGATTAACGAGACACTGTTAATAACTGAGGTAACTGAGGAAGCACGGCTACTTTACCGCGTCACGAGTGGGGGGGGGACTGCAGATGTACTATGTGCAGAGGAGCTTTAATTATACTCACTTTAATGCCCACACTAACAAATTGCGTGAATGTCTGAGCTGATAAATGGAGCACATTTTCCAAAATAAACGATTCTGACACAGGTGTGACACAGGGGTCTCATAAATGTTACTAAAACTTCGTGTTTTCCTTCACTCGTGAATGACACAAATCCTTACGAGATAAATGGTTTAAATTTAGGCTCCATCTTATGTTTGTGTGTTTTAAATTTAGACGTGTTCTAGGTTGATTACGGGGTAGAGATTGTTTTCATTCGACCAACCCCAACATGAGCTTTAGTGGATTTGGGCACACAGACAAGGCCAGGATTGAAGGATTGGAAGTTTTATCTCCATTTGTAAAGGCTTCAGGAACAAGCACACAAGCTTGCAACACGGTCTTTTTGATCACACAAGCTTGCAAACACATTCTTTTTGATCGTAGGCTCTGCTCAATTGAGAGACTAGAGCACACTTCTTGGGCCTTGCACTGGAATAAAAGGAACCGAAGCTCTTTGGGCCAATTCAAAGCACAGAAATATGAATCAACCTGAGATACACGCAAAGGTGGGGCTAAAGTAATATGCTTACTTATGTCAAACCCAACAGAAGCAACAACAGGATTCTGAAAAATAGGCGTGTAGGAACAGACCCCTTTCAAACTCAAGAGCCCTGATTCTTAGATGCAGGGCTTGCACTTCCATCTCCTTTATGCGGAGAGTTAGACGGAGGTCCTCTGTGGTCATACCTGATTGAAGACCAGAGATTGGGCCGGGCTCCACCCCAGCAATGGGTGTTCCAGTCACATCCGCCACTTTATTATTATTTTATTACTCACTCACTCATTTTCTACCGTTTTATCCACTGAGGGTACACCCTGGACAGGTCACCAGTCCACCACAGGGCCACATAGTATTTTAACATATTTAAAAAAAATAAATTAAAATAAATAAATAAATCTGCCACTTTAGAGTTCACCTCTCCTGCGTGGCATCCTTCCCTTCTCCATCGTCACAGCGGCGGTTATTACACCTTTTTTCACCAACTCATCACATAACACCACTTCTATATTGAAGTAGCCACAATAAGAAATTCTGATCTTTTACATTTATTTAGTTTTTCTAACGTGGGAAAAATACTTCCTCAAGATTCAAAAATAGCCACAAAACCACTGAATGAATTAAAGGTATTTTATTGACAATAATTAACAAAAATATGACCAAATGGTTTCAAGTTGGGCAAAGGCCAAAATAACAAAGAAACCAATCTAACTAAACAATGAACACACCTTACCTTACGAGTAAAATATCGCAAATTACCTCCCTGATTAAACATAAACAGGAGATACCGAAGTCAAAGCAACTGGCTGCCTATCCCTACGAAGTTAAAAGAATTAACAGCAGCCCAATGGGGACTTCGTGCACACAACTATTTGCTAACACACACCTGAAACACAACACACCACTTCATTCATTCATTCATTCATTCATTCATTCATTCATTCATTCATTCATTCATTCATTCATTCATTCACACATTTTTTCACTCACTTGTTACAATTTACGTTTTGTTTTCTAGTGTTCATGTTCAGCTATACACATTATCACATTACATATCTATTTATTTTGAAATTTGGGACCGATTTGACCCAAACTGCATTGACTGTGTCAACAATCCGGTGTCAACATAACTGTGGATGAGCAGATCTTTCTAACGAAGGCGAGAAGTCAATGTCGCTGTTCATCAAATAGGTGCTGAAAAGTGACAGCGTATCACTCTTTGTTTACCAGTGCAAACCAAAGTAAATTGTCTGAATTTAGAGCACTGGCCATACAGCTGTGGCTCTCAGAGTGGTGGGTAAAGGCTAGACCAGACACGGTAACATACTACAACAGCAACAAGTTTGGTGTTAATGTGCTGGATCAAATGCGAAGAAAATATTCAGTCACACGTAGATGGCCCAGTGGCGATTGTTTTATAATGTGCACGACATTATAAAACACTGCATTCATCACACATTGTAATGACTGCAGACTCATCAACAGAATTCCACTTTTTTGTGGTAGCATAAAAATGTAAAATCCGAAAATAAGCGTATCTCAGCCAAATGACACACATTGAAGTAGCAGCACATCCACACGTGTTGATCACAACATGTGAGGTTTACATCATTGCAGAGGAGAAGTAATTAAAAATTCTAATTAATGTTTCGAGTTTGTACGTGTTATTGGTCAATTAATATATTTTATCACGCACAATTTACATTTTGTTTCCTCATGTTTATGATCAGCTATCACATCACATTTGCATACACACACCTGACCCACAGCACACCACTCAATCCATTCATTCAGAAGAGACGGAATAAACAAACAACGGGATGTTTAATTAAAAACCACTAGTTATTGCTTGAAAGGGCATCAGCAATGATATTTTCTTTACTTTACTTATGGACAATATGCAAATTAAAATTTTGAAGGAGCAAGGACCAGCGCATGTCTTTGGTTGGAGTTGCGCATATGGGAAAAGAAAACTAACGGATCATGGTCAGAAAAAACTACGAGCTCCGGGCTTGATCCAATTTCACTTGGATTCAAAAGTTTAAAGGTCTGAGGAGCGAGCAGCTGGGCAAGGACTTCTTTCTCTATGTTTTAGCTGATGTTTACTCATTGTTTTTTTTTTTTTTTTTTTGAAAAATACCAAACAGGGTGATCCTGCAGAGGAACTGCACCTGCCCCGCATGCACTGGCATCGACCTCGAACAACAAGGCTTTAGCGGACTCAAAAGCAAGCTGACATGCGGGAGACCAAACAAACGTTTTCAGTGGACTAACCAGGTTTGTCGGCGGAGCCACTATGTCAGAAAAGTTTTAAAAAATCCGCGATAGTAACCACAAAAATCACACCACACAAATCAAGAAACGGCTTAATGCTGCGGGACGGGAAAGTCGACCACTGCCAGTATTTTGGCCGCAACAGGACGCAACTGCCCTTGGCATGGAGCCACTCTTCTCCATTAAACCACCCTCAGAAGAATGATACAGGGGAGGAACAGCAGCACACGCGCAGCTCGCAGTTCGCAGGTTGTGATGGAGACGAGCATATTAATGTGACAAACACAGGGTTTTCGTCTTCTATAAAGAGTTTGGATTATTTGTTCCACGAATTTTAGAAAATTTGGCATGCAGGCTGGATCCAAGTAAAAGAAACAGCAACAAAACCTTTTCACCTGGGCAAAATGAATGGATCACGTAATTTTTTTTATCGTGTTCATTTCATTTTTGACTGGGACTGTGCAAGACTATCTTGGACCAGCCGACACACACGATGAAGACACACAGAAAGTGCTGAGATAATCTAACACATTATGTTCAACATTAGGGTTTTCTGACAACAATTTTTCTGGATTCATGGATTTTAGTGTCTGATGGAAACGCTCTAGCGCTCAATTGGACTCTGGATGGTAAGGACTGTTTCATGTTTTATTTCGAGTTCATTCATGACTTGTGAGACTACCTTTGACAAAATTTGTGGCTTGGTCAGTTTGAATTGAGATTTTACATAGTTCTGGCTTTAATTGTGCTTAATGGAATGGCTTCCAGGTAACACATGTCCAGATTTGGTTTTTTGGCAATGGGCCACACAGTCCAACAAAACTCTCTTTCCCACTCTTGGACACATGTGACATGAACGGCAGTGTGACATGAAGTTACACAGCACAATTGTTTTTTTTTTTTGGCACATCCATTTACAATATCTGAACCAAGGGTCCACCTCCTTATTAACACACCATTTTCAATGAAGAAACATAGAGACGTACATGTCTCCCTCTAGTGACAATTAAGCTAATTTCTGCCTCAGCACTGAGGCTTTTTCACGTTTTCTTTTCTTACTTCTAGATATGGGTGACTCCGAAGAAGGGAACTCACGTTCATCTAAAGTCGCCATAAATGACTCAGACAATTCTACAACTTCGTCCATTTTACGAACCTGTGCGCGTGTAATTGCGCACAAAGGAAACACTTGACTCAGAGGCAGGAGCTGAGGCAACGGGAACGTCAATGACCTCAGGAGGAGGAAAGACTTGTCATCCGACTAAATCGTTAATCCTGTCACGAATGGGGACTGCAGATGTACTATGTGCAGAGGAGCTTTATTTATGCTCACTTTAATGCCCCACGCTAACAAATTTCGTGAATGTCTGAGCTGATAAATGGAGCACATTTTCCAAAATAAACGATTGAGACAGCAGCACACGCGCAGTTCGCAGGTTGTGATGGAGACGAGCATATTATTGTGACAAACACAGGATTTGCGTCTTCTATGAAGAGTTTGGATTACGTAATTTTAAATTTAATTTGAAGTAAAAAATATAATATTTTGAAGAGAAGAGAAGACGGTTTTGTGTGTTAAAATGAATTAATCCGCTAGAGTTGCGGCTTTGGGTACTTTTTTGTTCATTTAAAAAAAGACGATGCGCTGTGATAAACATTTTTTAAATCATTTCTACTATTCTTCAAGGAGAATCATCTCTCTCAGTTCCTCAAATGCCTTTATAAGACTGACACCATTTTTCAAACTATCTCGTGTAAACTCTACATAAATGTGGGAAATGTTAGAAGGCGAGATTACATCTGAAATTATCACATTCTTAAAGGGAACAGTCAGCCAAACAACAGTGACAACAATAACAATGGATATCATCATGATAAAGCACATTGTACCTCGTAGGCCACATAAGCCTGGGTGTCAGAAAAAATGAATGTGATACAATTACTTGAAGCAATACAGTAGAAATATGATCAAAGTAATACAGGATAAACAGCACACTACAAAGAACAAGGAAACAACCTATTTTGTTTTTAGCATCCAATTCACAGTGGTATAACAGTGTGTTTCGGAAATAGGAACTTGGTCAGAATCAGTAAGTGTCCATTCAGGTGTGTATTCTTTGCAGAAGTGTCTGCATTCGTGTGTATCACTGGAGACACTCTAAGCGCTATCCAACCACACTTAGCAGTCGTGCTGAGTCAACACAGCCTGGATTTTTGTATGTGTGTGAATCCAGTGATGGTTGTAATGATTCCTTTGGAAGGACCTAGGTGATCACATCAGTGGGAGGATCTGCTGCAGGTGGTACGTTCCTGCAGTGGCTGGCGTGAATCCAGGTAGCTCGTTCAGCTACCTTGACAGCAGTGTGTGTTGTCAGCAGTATCTGGAACGGTCCTAGCCACCGTTTTGCACGCCAGTTTTTTCTCCTGAAGTCTTTTACAAGCCGCTATGAGACCAGACACAGTGCTCCTCAGGAGCGGAGAAGGACTGATGAGCCGTGAGAGTGGCAAGAATTGAAACAGGAATAGTCAATTTAGGAAATGAAGATGTTAATGGTTGCACAGCAGCAGATTTAGCTGCAGAATCAGCACGAGCATTACCTCAAAAAGCAGGATCAGAGGCATTGGTGTGGGCAGCACATTTACATACAGCAATTGATGTTGGGAGAAATATGGCACGCAAGAGGTCAGCAACAAAAGTGTGATGTAAAATAGGTTTATAGGTTAAATAGGTTTTCTTAGTTAAAGGAGGTTTGTACAGGGCTGTCCACTCAGCCTTCTGAACTTTGGTTAGGGGCAGGTGATCTCCAGGGAGTGTCCACTCTGTCCTTCAGCTTATTCTGAAGTAAGATTTTAACAGTTAAATAGTACATTACCTTACCAGTCATGGTGCTCAAACTATAATCACTATAAACTTGTTTACTTTTAAGAACAGACCAACATCACAATTAAAAACTGGAAAGATGCTCAGGTTAGGAAAAGAGTCTGTGGTGTTAGGCTGATTCAAACCATTACAGTGAGCAGTGATAAGTGACAGTTCAGATTCAGTTAGTTGATGCTTCCAGTCCTTCAGCAGGAGACCAGTCAGACTGACCGAGTCCCCAGGCACTGGGCTAGTCCAGCAGCATGGTCCAACTGGGGTCCACACACCTCAACAACACGGCCCAGGGTCAAGATCCTGGCATGGCGCAGTTTTTGAAGTAGGGACGGTCCTACTGTGCAGCGAAAACTTGTCCCATGAGTCACTGGTTCTTTCAGGAGCCAGAACAAAGACTCGCATTCTCCTCGCCTTTCTCTACGGAAGAGTCCCCACACAATAATCCTTTGTAAAGGGTGGAAAAGTTATCCAATTTAAAACCACTTAAATCCATTAAAAACAGAGAGTCTGCCAGACCCAGTCCACTACACCGCTCCAGTATGGTATGAGCTACCGGTCTCCAGACCAGGTCCGTGGATCCAGTTAAAAACCGCTGGATGTACTGGAGTCTAAAAACAGCTCTTCTGCTCGCCAGATAAGTAAGTCTGTGACCTCCTTCCTCTATGGGGAGAAAAAGTATGCAGTGCAGACGGTCCCAGAAGAAGTCCCCCACGGGAGCAGCCTGCACACTGGACAGCAGGTGTTCAGGTGGGTCCAGACACATTAGCCGGTGCCACAGCATGGAGGAAACGAGATTGTTGATAACAAGCATTCAACCTTTAAAAGACATTTTTGGTAAAATCCACTTCCATTTTTTTAAAACGACCCTCAACTTTTTCAATAAAAAGTTTCCAGTTTTTGGAAGTGACAGTAATGTCTCCAAGATAAACACCAAGGTACTTGATCCAGAGACCATCAATATCACACTGAGATTTCACAAAAACAATGATGTCATCAGCGTAAGCAGACAATTTAAAACAATGTTCAGACCCAGGAAGATAAAAACCAGACAGTTGAAACCTCACTTTCTGCAGGAAGGGCTCTAAGGCCAGAGAGTACAACATGCCTGACAGGGAGCAGCCCTGTCTTACACCTCTGAACCTTAAAAGGAGCACTCAAACCACCATTAACCTTCAGTACACAGTAGGTCTGGTCCACGTGAATGATCTGCTCCGTCACCTTTTTGAGTCTTGTGGCCAGCACCTTGGAGAGGAGTTTATAATCAGTGTGCAGCAGAGACACGGGGCGCCAGTTCCTGATGTTCTGCAGGTCTCCTTTCTTTGGGACGAGGGTAAGGACAGCCCTCCTGCAGCTCAGAGGCAGTCGTCCTTTGCTCAGGCTGTCTCTGAGGACGCCCAGTAAATCCTCACCTATGATAGTCCAAAAGGTGTTATAAAACTCCACAGGGAGACCGTCGATGCCAGGAGCCTTCCCGCTCTGTAAGAGCCTGTAGAGATTCTTGTAGCTCCTGAGCGAAGATCTGTGCTTCAAGTCCTTTCTTATTGTCCTCGGATACTGTCGGCAGCCCTTTAAGGAAGGACAGCGCCACCTCTGGTTCCTCTTGGATCTCTGCTCTGTACAGTTCCTGATAGAATGAAGATGCACACTGCCGGATCTCAGCGTCTTCTATCTCAGCGTCTTCTTGCAGGAGCTGTCACTGTCCGACCTCAGCGAGTGCATCAGTCTCCTCTGTCCACTCTTTCGCTCAAGCCCAAAGAAGAAATGGGAAGGAGCATCGATTTCAGCAACGTTCTGAAAACGAGACCGAACCAGAGCACCTTGGGTGTGTATGCCCAGCAGGTCAGACGGAGCTGAGCGTTTTAATTTGAAAACTTTAATGTGTTCTCGATCTCCTGTGGAGTCTGCTAGATTTAGCAATTCCACCACTTCTCTCTCCAGAGCTCTCATAGACCTGGCCATGTCCCTTGTGACATTGAGAGTGCACTGAAGGCAAAGCTGTTTAATCTGCCCATATACCACCACTGCTGCAGAGAACTGTATAACTGGATACTCGGGACAGAAACAACTTCAACATTACACAAAGAAATTGGTCACCACTCTAGGCACCCAGACAGTCATACACCAATTCCTATATGCTCCTGAATGTCCCCTCAGTCGGCCTCACCATCTACTGCGATGTGGATGGTGTCAAGATCTGCGACCCTCTACAGTCCATCCCAGGGTCTACTGAGCCCCCGATGCATCATGTTCATGGCTCCCTCTCTAACTCCCCAGGAGAACCACACCATACTACCTGGAAGTTTCTGCTCAAACAACCCCACATCACATTTGAATCCAAACAAGTCAACATGGCAACCGGAATGACGTCTGACGCCCACATACCAAATTATTGTGAAGAAGTTGCCAAAAGAGACATTAAACTCCAAAGTGACCTGTTCACAGAGCCACTCAAAGATGCAGACATAACCATTTTTTTACCAATGACTGCTGCTACAACGGTGACGGAACGGAAATGTGGCATCATAAGTTGTAGTAAAAACAAACAAACAATGGTTTTGAAACATTGCTGCTAAAATCATTCCCCAACCTGCGTCTGCTCTGCTGGCAGAAATCACAGCCCTCACCAAGGCCCTGCAATATAGTTAGCATCTACACCGACTTGGCCACCAACAGGGATTCATGACATTGGCCAACATTCCAGTTAAACATGCCACTGCTCAGGAACTAGTCAGAGCTGTTCTCCTCCCTGAAACATTGGCTGTTATGAAATACAGGGGTCATCAAAAATCAACCTCTCTTATGGCCTAAGGAAATTACATGACAGATGTTGCTGCCAAGAAAGCTGGTGGCTATGTTGGACAAATGACCATGCTAGTTGAGCCTGCCCCTCTTTCACTCGCTGAAGACGACATCAAGAAGATACAAGCACATCCAGTCCCTATGAGCAATGGATGAAGCAAGGCTCCACACAAAAAAAGAACTATGGAAGTCACATGATGGAAGAATAGTGGAATCTACCAAGCTCTACTACCTACTAAAGCTCATGGTTCCAACCTATTAAGCCCCTTCTGTCGGCAGAAAACAGACCCAGAAAAATATTGAGGTTCTCTGGTGGCATCCACACATGACCACCATCATGGAAAACTACGTCCATGAGAACAACACCTGCAATGTTCAAAACTCAAAAGCAGACTTATTATAATTAACGTTGTTAACGTTGTTAAAACCAATAATTCAGTTATTGAAAATATTGAAAACATGGTACATGAGTTTGATTTATTTAATCAAGAGCTTCAGGAGTGATGGAATTTGTAGAAAATGTAGTGACAGCAGTTGATAAAAAAATAGCTTACAGTAGGTGTTTGATACAGTCAATTTAATACATTTGATACTCATTGCTTTTAAAAAAATGTGAACATTATGGCATAAGAAGTGTTGTGCAATGTTGGTTAAAATAGATTATAACATGTCCAAATTAATGATTTTAAAAATTTCGACATATTTTTAAAATGCTAGAGATAATGATGAACAAAACTCTTCCTTTTTAAATTGATATATTTTTTTTAAACTAAAAGAAGGAAACTATAAATTACAAGGATTATTTGTTTGGAACTAGCAAAGTGAGAACAAATATTAAATAACAATGTGTGTCAGTTTTGGGAGTTAAATTATGGAATGAGCTCAGTGATAAGACAGGAGACAGAGTTGCAGTCTAACACGCTTCGCTGTGCTGCTTTTCGAGCAGTCACCTCCTCAAAAGCCCATAGAGACTGTGTTTGTCTCCCGGCCAACAAAATTAAATAAATCGACAAAATTAAATATATCTAATAATAAACACCAATAATAAAACAGAATCATACAATGCCACACTTAAATGTGGACTATTAAATACTGTATAAGACAACCTCATCAAAATCAGTTTTAATTAATGATCAAATCATAAACACATTGATTTACTATGCTTAACTGAGACTTGGTTATGTGAAGAAGAATACGTCAGTTTAAATGAGTCAACACCACCCACACATACTAACGCCCATATTCCCAGAAGCTCAGGCTGAGGAGGAGTCGCCGCAGCCATTTTTATTAATAGTCTATTAATTAACCCCAAGCCCAAGCGTGAAAACATATCTTTTGAAAGCCTTATCCTCAGTCTATCTAATCCTAGTTTAAAATCACAAAAAACGATTCTGATAGTCACTGTTTATTGTCCACCTGCACCTTATTCAGAGTTTCTATCAGAGTTTTCTGAATTCTTAACCGAGTTAGTGTTAAGGACAGATAAAATCATAATTGCGGGGGATTTCAATATCCATGTAGATGGTGAAAGTGATAGTCTTAATTCTGCATTTAATTCACTGTTAGAGTCAATTGGTTTCACTCAGCATGTAAATAAACCCACTCACTGCCTTAGTCACACCCTTGATCTTGTACTTTGCACCATGTCTAAGTCCACCTGAAGTTAACAGTTATGATTTTACACCCACTTTCATTGATAATCTTGTTGATAAATGCAGCAGCTTCACTGCGTACTACATTAGATAGTGTTGCCCCTCTCAAAAAGAAAGTGATGAATCAGAGGAGAATAGCACCATGGTTTGACTCCCATACTCACTCTTAAACAGGCTTTACGTAGATTAGAAAAAAAATTGTCATTACACTAATCTAGAAGAATCTCATGTAGCCTGGAAAGATGGTCTTGTAGCGTATAAAAAACCCTTCATAAAGCTAGAGCAGCCTATTATCCTTCTTTAATTGAAGAAAACAAGAATAATCTAAAGTTTCTGTTCAGCACTGTAGCCAGGCTGACACAGAGTCACTGCTCTACTGAGCCGTCTATTCCCTTAACACTGAGCAGTGACAACTTCATGGATTTCTTTGTGAATAAAATAACAATCAATAAGAGAAAAAATTGACCACCTCCTCTCTCCTAGTGGTAATGAGACAAGTTCTAGCACAATAACCTTTGAAGCACCAAACATACAATTACACAGTTTCTCCCCTATAGATCTCCTAGAATTAACATCACTAGTATCCTCATTAAACCGTCAACCTGTCATTTAGATCCCATCCCCACCAAACTGTTTAAAAATGTTCTCCATTCGCTCCATATTAAATCAAATTAATCTATCCTTATTAACTGGATACGTACCCCAAGCTTTTAAAGTTGCAGTTATTGAGCCCCTTCTTTAAAAAAAAAAGCTACTCTCAACCCAGATGTTTTAGCCAATTATCACTCAAGGTGGTGATAATTGGCAGTGGAGGTGGTGGAGAGCTGCGGAGCGATGTCCGGTGACGATGGTGAGTGAGTCCGGAGGAGGTGGAGAGCTGCAGGATGAGGTCCGGTGATGATGGTGAGTGAGCTCGGAATAGGAAGGGGACTGCTGAGCGATGTCCGGCGGCGATGGTGTGTAAGTCCGGAGGAGGTGAAGGGCTGCCCTAGCGATGTGCGGTGATGACGGTGAATGAGGAGAGGTCCCAGAGAAGCAGATGAGAACCAGACGAGGAACACGCTGCCGGTGTGGTTCCAGGAAATAGCCGACAGCAAACACGTGGAGCGAGGAAGGCGTGGGAATGGCCAAACCAGGATAGAAGCCAGAAAACTCAGAGAAGGAAACTTCAAACACTAACAACGGACCGATCAGGTAAGTCTCTCGATCTGGCACTGAGGCAGCTGTGGAGCTGTCTTTTAAGGTCCTAATCAGCCGCAGCTGTGCTCAGTGCCAGGTGCAGCTGGTTGGGCAATTCGTGGCAGGGGGAGGAGTGGAGTGCAGGTATGACATTTACCTTATATATGCTTCCTTTAGGGAACATTATTAGAAAGCACAACATACGCTTCCATTGTTATGCAGATGATACACAACTTTATTTATCAATGAGGCCGGAAGAAATAAATCAAGTTGTTCAACTCCAAGAATGTCTTAAAGACATTAAGTCCTGGATGACCTGTAACTACCTACTTCTAAACTCAGACAAAACTGAGGTTATCATACTCGGCCCTAAACACCTTAAAGACAAAGTTTCTGACCATATTGTCACTTTAGATGACATCACCATGGCATCCAGTTCCACTGTAAGGAACCTTGGAGTTATTTTGACCAGGATATATCATTTGACCCATATATTAAACAAATTTCCAAAACAGCCTTCTTCCACCTGCGGAACATTATGAAAATTAGAAACATTTTATCCTTAAAGGATGCTGAAAAACTAGTTCATGCTTTTGTTACATCAATATTAGATTATTGTAACTGTACTATCTGGATGTTCTATTAGGTCGGTTAAAACTCTTCAGTTAATTGAAAATGCTGTAGCACAAGTTCTGAAACGAACTGGTAAGAGAGACCACATCACTCCAGTGTTAGCATCTCTACACTGGCTCCCTGTACAGTTTAGAATTCAATTTAAAATTCTCCTCCTCACATACAAAGCACTTAATGATCCGGCCCCATTATATCTTAAAGATCTAGTTTCACCTTATCATCCCAACAGATCACTTCGGTCCCAAAACGCAGGTTTACTTGTAGTTCCCAGAGTCCATAAAAGTAGAATGGGAGGCAGAGACTTTAGTTACCAGGCTCCTCTCCTGTGGAACCAACTGCCAATGTCAGTTCAGGAGGCGAACACTCTCTCTGTATTTTTTTTTTTTAAAACCTTCCTTCCAGGGTACGAATGTGACTTAATTATGTGTCATTAACCTTATTTTTTTCTCTCCCAAGTCTATGTCTGCTTCCTTCCATCCTCTCTCTCTCTCCCCCTGTCCCGGATCCAGATCCAGTTTTGATGATATCATTATTATTATTATTATTATTATTATTGTCATTACTATTATGCTTTGATTAAAAGTTCATCAATATAATTTCTTATCAATAATCTCTGCTGCTGCTTGTATAAATGACATTGTAGTTCTATAAACATGACATAACTGATTCTAAACTTGATGCAACTGTTGTATATTTGCTCCTGGTCTCTCTCTTCTGTCTCTCCCTCACCTCCCTCTTTTTCTTTCTCTCTCCCCTTTCTGTCCCCCACCTCTCCTCTGTTCCCCATTTTCCTCTCACCCCAACCAGCCGGCACATCTTTGAGTCTAGTTCTGTCAGAGATTTCTTCCTGTTAAAAGGGAGTTTTTTCTCTCCACTGATACCCTAGTGCTTGCTCATTGTGTGAACTGTTGGGTTTCTTTTCTCTCTCTGTAATATTGTAAAGGTTTTGGCTCTTCTATGTACAGTGCCTTGATATAATGTATGTTGTGATTTGGCGCTATACAAATAAAATTGAATTTTCTTTCTTCTTTTTAAATGAGGAATAAGAAATTTTTCTAACCCTTCATTACTGCTTTTGCTGTCTCCCAGAGGATACACGGTGATATTCCTGGCATGTCATTGATTTCCAGAAATATTTTCCACTCCGTTTCAAAGTATTTGGTGAAATTTTGGTGATTTATTAATGATGTATTGAATCCCCAGTTTCTGGTTCGTGGTGTGACAGTCTTTTTAATTATATTCAGTGAAAATGGAGCGTGGTCACAAATAGTGATAGGGTGAATCTGAGTGTCCGTGATGTCTGATAAACTTGTGCTGTTAATCAGAAAGAATTCTTTGTACGGGTAAGAAGAAGGTGTCTTCTTTAACAGCTGGATGTTTAACAGCTTGCATGTATTGTTTAAGTGTTTCTGTCGATTGCTGAGCCTGTCAAGTTCTGGGTTAAGTGCCATGTTAAAATCCTGTCCCACTATGAGTGTTTTTTCTAGGTGGGTGGACAGTGAAGAGAAAAATATATGGAAGAGGGATGGGTCATCAACATTTGGTCCATATATGTTAGAAATGCAGAATCTGTTTTACTGATTACTAGGTTAAGTATTATGAATCTACCATCTGGGTCAGTAATAGTATTTTTGCTTGTGAAGTTTAAGTTTTTATTAATCATAACATCTGCTCCTCTCTGTCTAGAGTTGTAGTTTGCTGAGTATATGTGAGGGAATTGTGGTGAAGTGAACTGGCAATCTGACTTGGATAAGTGAGTCTCTTGTGGTAAGACTTTTAGTCTTTTTGTTTAGAGCCAATTCCACACACATTACAAGTAAAAGAAAGAGTGTCTGAGTCATATAAACGTATCTATGTATCTAGCGTAAGCTGTGTGTATTCTGTAGAATGGTATTTGTGTGTAGAGAAGTGTTTGTGTGTTAGAGTGGTGTTTGTGTGTAGTGTCCTGTTAACTGATAAAAGGTCTGAACATAAAGGGCTAATTTTGTGGCGCATGTTGGATTTTCTGGTCCAGCCGGACTGCGGGATCCAACAACCCTGTGCGTGTTTGGGGAAAACACAATTAGTCAACAAAAAACTAAGAACACCAACTTGGAGTGAAGTCAAACAGCAGTCTTTTATTTGTGTCCACACTTACAGAGATCTCTGTGGTCTGACAGACAAGTCACCTCAATGGGATCGTGTCTCCCTCTCTGGCAGTCAGGGCAAACGGACCCCAAACAAGGAAGAGCAAAAACATATATATGTTGCTGTCGTCGCTCTCAGTTCCCAGTAACTGTAAAAAATGTACTTTTAGTTGCCCAATCATACCATATAAGGAGTTATTTTGTAAATTTGACTTATGAGCTGTCACAAGGTGTCTGAGAGTGGCGAGAGCAAAACAGGATGTGTGTGTGTTAGCTAGAAGATTCTGTTCCTCTGTGTCCTTAAAGCAAGATGTGTGTGTGCAGTACAATATTTCACAATATTTTAACATGCAGCGCAAGGAGGCGCAGTCTGTGCAGTGGTAATTTTGTCCAGCGCAACACCCTGCGCAAAGAATTTGGCAATTTGGTAGACCGAGGCAAGCCGAGATGGATGTGGCTCCGCAAAAGGGGGAGGTGTTGACAGATTCAGCTTGGCGCAGTGACAATTTTGTGCCAAACGGCTGCGCTGAAGGTGCGTTTTTGCCAGCTCCAACCTGGTCTGGCTCTACCATACCAGGCCAGGCGCATTTTGCACAGCGCAGGGTGCGCAACCGGGCGCAACTAGACAGTACTCCTCTGTCCCACCTCTAACTCTCCTACCAGCAAGTAACAAAGAAAGGGAGAGAAGGCGTGACTGGGTTTCACCAATCAAATTAGCTCCTTTCCTCACCTTTAAATGCGCTGCGGCAAGGCGCAGTGCAAGTTTCGTTTCGCCATGGATGAAGGAGACAGCAGCAGCGTCAGACGAAGGAAAATTGATGTTCTGGTCCGGGAGGTACAAGCTCACAGTTGCCGAATATATGATCATTGATCATCAAATTGATGTTAACACCATTTTGTTTCATGAGTAGTTTTATGTATATTAAATGTGATTGAGTAAATTGTGGCCAAAAATGTATAAACGGAAACGTTTAAGAACAGAGCTGTGCAGCAGGCGGTCTCTCCTCTCCCCTGTGCTCTGCTGCTGCACGCAACATGCCACAAAGAATGCACTGAATTTTATGAGATGAGAGAAGCCAATGCTGTTTGTGGTTGAATGAGAGAATTGTCAAGTCCTTAGTTTGCATCACCGTTTGCATCACTCTTTGCTACCTGCTGGTAGGAGAGATGGAGGCGGGAGAGAGGAGTACTTGCGCCTGGCACCCTGCGCTGTGCACAAAACTTGCAAAATGCACCTGAACACACCCTCTTGGCGCTGCGCACCTGCAGCAGCTAACGTTAGCTACGTAACTCAGTTATACATGTCCAAAACCCATCAAAAAGCTGCTGTAACTATTTACTGCACTATTTACCACTTAATAAGCACATGTAAGGAGCATACTTCCCCCTCTTCTTTTACTAAAGAATATTTTGACTTATTTACTTACTGGTAGTCTTCTCCGTCTTCTCTCCTAACTCCTTTTGAGGTAATTTACTGGTTGGCTGTGCATTTGGGATGAAATGCATAACAGACACTACTACAATCTATACTGGCCAGTGGGGTTGCCAGTAAATTTATAGGGGGGGCTGTGGCCACCCCTGGCCACCCCCTGGTGTAAAACCCCTATAGAAAACCCATTTCTTGCAGTACTTTAAGTTGCTCGATCCAATCAAAAGCTTTCTCAAAATTTAAATTTGCACTCTGTTTCAGTCATGCATATAAGTGTGGACATCCAGACCCAAATCTGTGGCCAGATTAGCAGCAAAGAAACCCTTTTCCATCTTTCCAGTAAATGGTTGTGGTAAAAAATTTTTTAAGGCATATATGAATCTGTTCCGCTATTATGATCAGGTTGTCTTGATGATCAATATTGATGTTATTATTCTGCCTCTGTTTGGTCTCCATGAACAGAAACGATACAACATTGTTTAACTTTATCTAAAAATACCCTATTTCAATAAATACAATCAGACCTGACTGAGGGAGCATTTGTGTGCACACAGAAGCACTGCAAGGGTGGATTTCGAGAATTTTAGGAATTTTCATGTAAGAAGCATATAAATAAATAAAAAAATAGCAGTAAAAATAAGTTATAAGAAGTGATTTGAAAGAAGTCACTGATTCTGTAAGGTTAGTCACATAGCAGAGTAGTGGCTAGATGAGCACTTTTGCCTTGCAGCAAAAACACCCAGTCTCAAAAAAAGCCTTGAATGGTTGTTTGTCTCTGTGTGTTTGCCCTAGAAAGGACTGTTGACTTGCCCAGGGTGTACCCCACCTTTTGTCCTATGTCAGCTTGGATGGTCCTCATGACACTCATGTGGAGGATAAAGTGGTATACAATGAATGAATTAATTAATGATTCCACAGGCCTTATCTCCTTAGGCAGGTTTTTCCATAGCTAAGGGCCCTCTTGATTTGAGCTTTGACCTTAGGGAAGCAAGGAGTGCCCTGCCCAAGGATCTAAGGCTGCATGGCAGCTCATATTGGGTCACTGTCAAATGTAATGTATACATCAAGTTACTTACAAGTCATTTTGGAGTCCAAAAGTGTAGCAACAAAAAGGCAACTGGACTTAGTTGAATTTCTTGAAGACATTTTGCCTCTCATCCAAGAGGCTTCTTCTCACACCCCTTTTTTGTCCAAACCACACCCCGTGGACCAAGAACCTGACAGAGTTTATAAGTCCCAGACTCTCCACCAGTCGAACAGAACTGAAGAAGAAATTCAACTAAGTCCAGTTGCCTTTTTGTTGCTACACTTTTGGATACGATACCATGACCTGGATGACTGAGAATCTTCACAGTCATTTTGGAGTCCTTTTGCAGCTCATAGAGTGTGGACCATCCATCCATTTTGGCAATGACAGATGCAAATTTAACTCTGCTCTTGGATGATTGTCTGACTGAGAATGGTTAGCAAAATGATTTCTCTATAATTTGATATTATTTTGAAATAAATGTACCTTTACCACCAAAAGTTGTATCTTATACTTCAAAAATGAACTAGGGCATATATGTTAGTTTAGCAAACATGAAATGTGTTTGAATTAAATCAATTTATCATGGTTGTGTTCATTAAATTATTTGCTCTTGTTTGTTTAACATTGTTTACAGAAAATTCAGTTGAATTAGATTGATTAATTTCAGTCCCATGGGAATGAAATTTGTCAAATCAACACATCCAACATGGTCAGCTATTGCACATGTGTAATGGAAAATCTTATATCTAACTATTCTCAATATATCTGTATCAACTTGTCTACACTTTGGCTTTGAATATTTGAATATGTTAGCTCATGCACAGAAGCTCACATACACTTGAAATCTGCAACTCTTTACATTACTACATTTGTCTCATTATAACCGCCAAGAAACACAAGTGTTGGCCTTGGAGCAGTGCTTACCTCCCTGAAAGGATGTACACTTTTATCTTTCTCCCTTGCTTTTGAAGGGATGCATACATCTACCATTTGTGGGCATTATGCTTCTTCCTGTGCAGCTGTTTTTGCCTATAAGAAGCTGTAATACTCCACTTTTTTTAACTACTTTGCAGAATAAACATAACATAAAGACAACTGCTCCATGGTTTTTCTACGCCCCACATAGAGATGAGTACTCTGTTTCTGAAAATTGTATTTACCAAAGCCCAGCAGACTTCAGTTGGCCCCTATAGGTGTTTGAATTTGGCATATATTTTTAATACTGTACCAGACATTATCTTAAAAAAAAAAAGGTTTACCACTTTGCAACAATAAGGTGCTTGGTTTGGAGTAACTTTTTTAGTACACTACTCGTGAAACAGAATTGTCAAGTAATATTTTACACAGGGAGTGCAGCAGAGTGCATGGGAGAGGAGAGACCACCTGGCTGCACAGCTCTGTCCTTTAATGTTTCCGTTACATTGTTTCCGTACATTTTTGGCCACAATTTACTCAATCAAATTAAATATACATAAAATTACACATGAAACAAAACGGTGTTAACATCAGTTTTATTGATTTATTGAACTAGTCTCCTTCATCTTTCTCATCACACAGGGATGCCCTGCACTCCCGGTTGGATCTGGGAGAGAGTTAATCAAACGTATTCAAATCTTTGAATTGGTGTGTCCAGAGTTACATGCCAAAATGATCATAATTCAATTAGGTAAGACAAGTTCATTTCACATGCAAACACTAGTGACAAGAGCCAGACCACGAGCTTGGCAATGCGTCCTTTACTCACAGGTGCTTCTGATTTCATCCCCATTACACATGGTATTTGTTTATGTTGTCATCTGTGCACACTACTTATCTTTAATACACGGGGTTTAAATATAGGTTACTACTAGTGTCTTTATTAGTGGAAAAATATGTTTGCCTTACTCTTAATGCCAAAGTCTATCCCACCCTAGCCCCCGATGCTTATGGCTGATAGGGTTGAGGGCGCAATGTCCTCCGCCGAGCTCATGGCCACACTGGTGGAGGTGCCGTCCCCGGTGCTGTTCTTCTTACATCATTGAACAGTTTTTTTTACACTGGGTAATGGTTCTCAGTATGTCAGGGCAAATCTGATTAATAATATTGGTAATCTCCTTTTGGCTCTTTTTGCATCATCAGCCCGTGGAGGTCTGTTTGCGTGACCATATATTCGGCTACTGTGAGCTTGGACCTCCCGGACCAGAATATCAGTTTCCTCATGGGAGAAGTTTGGCCTTCTGACGCTGCTGCTGTCTCGTTCGTCCATGGCGAAATGAAACTTGCACTGCGCCTCACCTGCAACGCTTTTAAAGGTGAGATCATTTGATTGATGAAGATTTGTCTCAACTGTGTTAAGCCCAGTCACACTTTCTCTCCCTCTCTTTGTCACTTGCGCTGGTAAGAGGGATGGACAGGAGAGTATTTTCGCCAGGCTGTGCCCTCTGCACTGTGCAAGAAACTTGCAAAATGCACCTAGACACACCCCGTTGCCTGAGCTGCGTCTGGTCTACGAAATTAGAGCCCTTACTGTTAGTGATGGGAACATTAGTTCTTTCAAGAAATACAGTGTCGGCGGAGTCTCCTTCATCATCTGCACATCACCATAGAAGAGAAACAACACTGGTAAGAGGGATGGACAGGAGAGTATTTTCGCCAGACTGTGCCCTCTGCACTGTGCAAGAAACTTGCAAAATGCACCTAGACACACCCCGTTGCCTGAGCTGCGTCTGGTCTACGAAATTAGAGCCCTTACTGTTAGTGATGGGAACATTAGTTCTTTTAGGTGTACTGAATCTTTCAAATCCATTCATTAAAAAGATTAGTTCACCGAATCGTTCACCAAATCGTTCAGTTCTTCCTGCATGACCGAAGCACAGACTGCATCTGACTCACTCGCTGAACTGATACACAGCTGAACTGGTTGTGATTCAGCTCACTATCTCCAGCTGTCAGCAGATGACAGTGCTGTCACTTAATACACCAGGCTCCATTGTTAAATGTTTAAATTTTAGGAATTTCCTGAATAAATATTGGAGATTAACACATCTTTTCAGGGGTTTGGCTTCTTTTAAAGTGATCTACAGTTCAGCATGAATTGGCATTGTTTCTGGATTTGCTGAGGCTGCATCTGACAGTTTAAGCCGCTGATTCACTCAGGACGTACATATGAAGTTCAGTCAGTTTACCAGTACATATGTGGCGAGGGCTGACTTGTTTACTGAAGAACCTGTCAGTAAACAACACTAGCTACACTAGCCTCCTCTTACTTAAAATCTTACTAAATAATAGTAAGATTTTAAAAATGTCCTTGTTAAATGTTGGAGATGAACACATGTTTAAACTGCTGATTCACTCAAGTCTTAGGTTCAGTCAGTGAACTGGTACGTGCTGTGCGCTGCTGACTCTTTCAATAAGGGAACAAATCACATGATGAATTCGTTCGCGAACTGGTTCCTCGCAGTGAGAGGATCTGTCTCAGTCTGCTGTTTTTGTCATATTGTAGGGTTCAACAAACATGCACCTGATCTGAAGACACGGTTGTTTGTACATTAGAAGTCGTACCTAAACTTTCATAGTGGAACATCCGAAACAGGAAGTGAATTTTTCTTCAAACTAAATCACACTTTTGAGGGCCTAAACATGCTCACAAAGTCATGAAATTTTGTGAACGCATCAGACGTGGTGAAAATTTACATCTGAAAGTTATTCAGTGAATGGGCATGGAAAATTGGAAGCTTTCATCTGGTCAAGTGTTGCCAGGTTTAACAAACATGAACCAAAGTTGATACACATGTTTATCTGGTAGTGACAGTCAAAAAAGTAAATGAACTTGGTGAGATCAATGTGGACAAGTTGAGGATCTAAAGTTATTGAAAGTTTTTCTTAATGTCACATAGCGTTCAACAAAATTCAAATTTTTAGTCATAGGTAACAAACTTATAGCTTTGCGATGGCAGATCCGATCTGAACCAAACTTACTAGGATTGATCATTGTCCCGTCCTGAGTGTAACAATAAGAACTATTGTTAGGAACCCTTGTTTAGGTCCAGGTACCCTAACAGACTGCTTTAGTGAAGGAACACTATATGAGCTACCAGATCGAGCTGAATCTACCTTACACGCCAAAGTTTAATAAAGTTTGCAACCCTGTCGGGTGAAGCAGAAATAACAGCATACCGTTCATATGAGGAAGTAACAGACTTTAACATGGTGGCAGAGGAAAGGACTCGGTCTGAGTACGTGAAAGTTTTCTTTGATCAAAGAGAGTTAGCTGATGCTAGCTTTAGCGGCTAGCGTGAGACTGCCGTGTGACTCCATGGAAGGACTGAAGCCGCCAAAAACGCTGTGTTTAGATTCCTGCAACCTTTCTAAAACATGGAAAAATTAGAGGGACGAGTTTTCTCTCTATATGGATCTGGCGATGGCGGAAGCTGATGATAAACAGAAGGTAAAATTGTTCAGCTATCTTGTTGGCGAGAGTGGCAGAGAACTTTTGGATACCCTGACAGGCAATACAGCTAAGGATGTATGGAAGATAGAGGACATCGTTAAAAAGTTTGATGATCACTGCAACCCCAGCGTGAACAAGATTGTTGAACGCTATCGTTTCTTCACAAGAAACCAGGGCGCCGGTGAAAATATAGACTGTTATGTCACCGAACTGAGACTGCTGGCAAAGACATGCAACTTTGGAACTTTGAGAGATTTGCTCATTCGTGATAGGATTGTGTGTGGGGGTAACAACACGATCATGAGAGATAGACTGCTGCAGGAGAAAAACTTGACACTTGACTCATGTTTGCAACTGTGCAGAGCCACAGAGCTCTCTAAGGAGGACGTGAAAACCATCACTGGGTCGGTGGTGGAAGAGGTGCATGCTGTTCAAGGAGCCCAGTACCAAAGGAAAGGTACAGTAATAACACAGTGGAGTGTAAATTCTGCAGGAAAACTCATGAAAAGAAAAAGCAGAAATGTCCAGCGTTGGGAAAGAAGTGCGGAAAGTGTGCCACTTTGCAGGCAAATGTAAAGCTAAACTGGACCAAAGGTGGAAGAAAAGTGTGAGTACTATAGCAACAGAATATGTGAGTGATGAATATGAAGATATAACATGTATCACTGTTACAGACACTGAGATAGCGGATGCAGTGGAGGCAGACTCAGGCAAAGATATGGACCCAGAGAGAGTAAAGAATGGAAAAGAGGACATTCAGCTTCCCTACACTGGCATGCTACTAGGCAAAGACATGGTCAAATTCCAAATAGATTGGGGTGCTAGTTGTAACATCATCCCCATTAACCTGCTGAACCCAGACATCAAGCTAAAACATACTAACAGTGTACTAGTTAGGTACAACAAAAGCAACCTGAGGCCAATGGGGAAATGTAACATTAAAATATGAAACCCAAGAAATCATAAGCAATATTGCTTGGAGTTCCAAGTGGTAAATGCAGATGGTGCAGGAGAGCCAGTGAGATAATGAAATTGATTAAAGTGCACCATGACAATATCATGACAATAGACAGTATAGTCACAACAGGAAAACCTACAATAGAACAGTGAACAATGGAATAAATCAAAACAAGTTATGCTGATGTGTTCACTGGACACAGCTGTCTTGAAGGAAAATACAAAATGGAGATGGACAGTACAGTGAAGCCGGTGCAGCTGCCAAAGAGACGGGTCCCAGTGGCCCTGATGAAACCACTGAAGGAAAAGCTCAGAGACCTGCAACACAGAGGTATAATCACTCCTGTAGAATGCGGCACAAACTGGATCAGACGGGATGGCAAGCTGAGAGTCTGTATTGATCCCAAACCTTTGAACACAGCAGTAAAGCGCAGTCACTTCCCACTTTCAACCATCGAGGACATCTTACCAGACCTATCAAAAGCTAAAGTATGTGACGTCAAGAGTGGATTCTGGCGTGTACAGCTGGAAGAGGAGTCCAGCTATTTGACAACATTTCCCACCCCTTTCAGTCAGTACAGATGGCTGAGGATGCTGATGGGGATAAGTCTGACTCCTGAAATATTCCAGAGGAAGCTTACACAAGCGTTGGACAATGTACCTGGTCTGTACATTATTGCTGATGATATCCTGATCACAGGACAAAGAGAGACACAAGAGGAAGCAGAATGGGATCACAATGAAAAATTGAAACAGTTTTTGGACAGATGCAGGGAAAAGAACATTAAACTAAATGCAGAAAAATTCAGACTAAGACAAAAGGAGACCACATACATTGGACACCTTCTAACGGCAGAGGGACTCAAAGGGGATCCTGAAAAAGTGCATGCAGTGGAGCAGATGCTGGCACCGACAGATGTGAAAGCAGTGCAGAGACTCATAGGTATGGTTAAAAGCAGTGCAGAGACTCAAAGGTATGGTTAATTACCTCACCACGTTTTGCCCTCACCTCTCAGACCAGTGCAAGGTGTTGAGAGACCTGACACACAAAGACTGTGAGTGGAAATGGACAACAGAGCACGAGGAGGCATTCCTTAAACTGAAAGAGACAACAGTGAATGCTCCACTATTGAAATATTATAACCCTGACGAGGAGCTGACAGTCCAGGGCGACACTTCAGACACAGGTTTGGGCGCAGCGTTCATGCAGATGGGGAAGCCAGTCACTTTTGCAAAAAGGGCACTGACACAAACTGAGGGGTGCTATGCACAAATAACAAAAGGAGTTTTTAGCAATGGTCTTCAGTATGGAAAAATTCCACCAATACACATATGGCCACAAAATCATGGTCCAGAGTGATCACAAGCCATTAGAAACCATAGTGCGAAAACCCCTATTGAGCGCACCCAAAAGGCTGTAGGGCATGATGCTGAGCATACAGAAATATGACTTGGATGTCATTTGTGTGCCTGGAAGAGACATGCTAATTGCTGACACCCCCAGCAGAGCCTATCTTCCTGAGAGAACACCTGAGGAAGTTGAAGGAGAGACTGTCAACATGGTGCAAAACTTACCAATCTCATCAGACAGACTACATGACATAAGGTCTGCCACAGAAAAAGACAATACATTACAGCTTCTCATCAAAAGAATGAGCCAGAGATGTCCCAGGGACAAGTCACATGTACCAAGTGAAATAAGGC
Source organism: Brachirus orientalis (assembly GCA_016785285.1). NCBI lineage: Eukaryota > Metazoa > Chordata > Actinopteri > Pleuronectiformes > Soleidae > Brachirus > Brachirus orientalis. Next base: position 25,774 of record JAFBJR010000599.1, read on the forward strand.
CTTACTTCTCATTACAAGGAGAATTAAGCCACCAAGATGGAATAGTCTTCAGGGGTGAGCATGCCGTCATTCCTGATACACTGAGATCAGACATCACTAAGCGATTACACTCATCACATCTGGGTGTTGAAGGATGCCTATGCAGAGCTAGTCTACTGGCTGGGCATGAACGACCAGATCAAAAAGTATATAGCCAGGTGTGACATCTGTAGATCAATGGACAATAAACAACAAAAGGAAACACTAATGTCACATGAGGTGCCAAGCAGGCCATGGGCAAAGGTGGGCGCAGATCTGTTTGTGTTTGACAACAAGGACTATCTCATCAATGTGGATTATTTCTCAAACTTTTGGGAAATAGACTACCTGGCAGATACTAAATCTACCACAGTGATAAAGAAACTGAAAGCTCATTTTGCCTGCCAAGGTATTCCAGACTCAGTGATCTCAGACAACGGCCCACAATACGCATCCCAGGACCATAAAAGTTATGGACAGGATTGGTGACAAAGGGCAGCCCTGGAGGGGGACCCCTCACAGGGGAAGGATCCAACTTACTGCCAGCAATGCGGACCAGGCTCTGACACCAGTCGTAGAGGGACCGAATGGCCCTTATTGAAGTGTCCGGTACCCCATACTCTCGGAGCACTCCCCACAGGACTCCCCGAGGGACATGGTCGAACGCCTTCTCCAAGTCCACAAAGCACATGTACACTGGTTGGGCGAACTCCCATGCACCCTCTAGGACCCTGCCGAGAGTGTAAAGCTGGTCCACCGTTCCACGACCAGGACGAAAACTACACTGCCGGATGGTTGACCAGAATCACCTCGAAGCCGTCCAGAATCCATTCTCCATGGTCTCACCGAACTCCTCCCACGTCTGAGTTTTTGCCTTAGCGACCACCAAAGCCGCATTCCGCTTGGCCTGCCGGTACCTATCAGCTGCCTCTGGAGTCCCCCAGGCCAGAAAGGCCTGATAGGACTCCTTCTTCAGCTTCATGGCATCAACAATGGAGGCACGAAACATGGCCCATCAAGACTTAATGTCTCCTGCTACCCCCGGAACGTGTTCTGCCAGAGGTGGGAGTTGAAACCCTCACAATACGTTTGGGTCTGACATCCTCCCCCACCATCGGAGCCAACTCACCACCAGGTGGTGATCAGTTGACAGCTCCGCCCCTCTCTTCACCCATGGTGTTTGTTATGGACAGTCCACGACGAGCGCAGAAGTCCAAAAACAAAGCACCACTTGGGTTCAGATCGGGAGGGTCGTTCCTTCCAATCACACACCCCTCCAGGGCTCACTGTCATTGCCCACGTGAGCGTTGAAGTCTCCCAGCAGAACAAGGGAAACCCCAGTAGGAGCACTTTCCAGCACTCCCTCCAGGGCCCCCAAAAAGGGTGGGTACTCTGAACTGCAGTTTGGTGCATAAGCTCAAACAACAGTCAGGACTCATCCCCCCACCTGAAGGCGGAGGGAGCCTACCCTCTGGTCTACTTGGGTGAACCCCAACGTACAGGCCCCAAGCTGGGGGGCAATAAAAATGCCCACACCAGCTCGGCGCCTCTCACCAGGAGCAACTCCAGAGTGGAAGAGAGTCCAACCCCTAAGGAGGCTGGTTCCAGAACCCAAGCTATGTGTCAAGGTGAGCCCAACTATATCTAGTCGGAACCTCTCAACCTCGTGCACCAGCTCAGGCTCCTTCCCCACCAGAGAGGTGACATTCCATGTCCCTAGAGCCAGCTTCTGTAGCTGAGGGTCAGACCACCAGGGTCTCCGCCTTCAGCCACCACCCAGCTCACCTCCTTGGCCCCTCCCATAGGTGGTGAGCCCATGAGAAGGGGGACACACGTTGCCTCTTTGGGCTGTGCCTGGCCAGGCCCCATGGGTGTAGACCCGGCCACCAGGCACTCACCATCGTGCCCCACCCCCAGACCTGGCTCCAGAGGGGGGCCCCGGTGACCCGCGTCCGGGCGAGGGAGAGTGTCGTCCATTCTTGTTCATCATCATAGGAGGTCTGTGAACTGCTCTTTGTCTGGTCCCTCACCTAGGACCTGTTTGCCTTGGGTAACCCTACCACGGGCATAAAGCCCCCGACAACTGAGCTCCTAGGATCCCTGGGAGACACACAAACCCCTCCACCACGTTAAGGTGGCGGCTCTAGATTACCCTAGATTAACCCTAACCCTATATAGGGTCTATACATTGACCAATCTGCACAAAACTTGATATGTGAGACAAGAGAACTACCCTGACCATGTTTATAGTTATGTGCTTGACCTAACAGGAAGTCTCCCATTTTAAACACGAAGTGAAATGTAACTTTGCCGTACGTTGACCGATCTGAACAAAACTTCATATGTTAGACAAGAGAACTGCCCTGTGTTTAGGGACATGAGCTTGACCCAACAGGAAGTCAGCTATTTTAAACAGGCAGTGAAATATAACTTTGCCGTACATTGAATGATGTGAACAAAACTTCATATGTAAGGGAACTACCCTGAACATGTTTATGGCTTGACCAAATAGGATTATTGTTTTATGAATAGTTTTTTGCAGGTATAACATCTTCTCACTTTGGTACATGTGTAACATATACTCCACATTATACAATTATAAAGTTAAGGATAAAATTACCCCCCCCCCCCCCCCCCCCCCCCCCCCCCCACCACCCCCCCCCCGGCCAATAAAATTGGAAACTCACAGCCAATTGTAATCCATTGTTTTGCCTGCTCTCCATGGTGCTGGATCTTGCTTTCTCTGTACAAGGTACTGAAATTGTGCATTTAGTTATTGGACATTTTCACAACAGGCAGGTTAAAAGCTAAATTTCAGTCTGTTATGAAAAGTGTTCTGTCCTCAATGCGTAGCATGCATGTATTGACAGACAGCTAAACATTCCACTCCAAACAAGACTCTGGGTATCATTTTGTGCCAGGTTTATTGTTGAAGTAAAGTGTGAAACTAAAAAGAAAACAAACAAAATATTATAATCATGAATATTACATTTCTGCAGATGCATAAACCATGAATAAACAAACAAACCTAGCATGGCTAACAGAAATAGTAACTTAAATACACGTGAAAAATATCACTAATAAGCATACAATGTAATATTTTGCCACTTAAGACCTCAGCATATGATAGTAAATTCACATAAAAACACATACCGATGATGCAACTCAAAGAAGATGTATACTGAAGTGACTGACCATCACTAGAAGCTGACAACATGTGCCATTCTGTTGCTTTTCCCTCATGGATAAAGTTTTATTCAACATGACAAACCTTAACTGTTAAACCAAAATCGGCCAGTAGATGGCGGTACTGCAGTTTTTAATATTCCCATTCAAATAAAACACCTTGAAATAGATGAAATTAAACACATCAAATCCTTTTTATCAACACTCTGGATCTTATGCACTAAACTGAACAAAAAGTGTGAATGTATATAGAGAATTTTATCGAGGAAGCCTAAAGTTTATTATGTAGTATGACACAAAAATAAAGTGCAAACTGCAAAAATCACAGTTGCGATAAAAATGTATTTTAAAAAATCTGGATCTCATCAAAGCTACGAGCATAATGTATAAAGGACAGCGAGCTGTCCTTCTTGTGCCCCTCTCTCATGGTAACTCCTGCAGCCTCTTTTCTCTCTCTCTGTGCTTGATGAGGTACAGTGTGTATCCAACATTATTCTCCAAGAGCCCCCTAAAGGATTTCCCCTTATATTTCCCAAACTGCAGGATGTATTCCCCCAGCACCTCTGTCACATCTGAGGCATCCCCTCCTCTCTGACAGATAACAGCCAGGGCATTTTGCTTCACTGTGTCCTCCTTCAGAGGTGCAGACTTGTCCTGCAGGGACAGGTTGTCTTTGAGGAGCTTGGCTGCATCCGTTGGGTCCCGACAGAGGTACCCTTGAGGTCCCTTGCGGAAAACAACTTTGGCCCTCCCAGGAAAAAAACAGATTTTTTTTCTGCATACTGAGAGAATGCATGGGATTCGGTTTAGGGCCGTTTTCCAGTTCTTGTATTATATACATAGCATTTGATGGAGGAATAGTATTAATATCCAATTTTATTTGCATTAAATCTGATTGTTTTAGCCAATATTATGCAACAATATATTATTTACCAGTATTTAACCCTCAATTTTGATCATTTCCAGATTATTCCTGTTAATTCCCATGGAATGTTCATCATCAACAATATCAAAGTGCATACAAATACAATCCAATAAATGAAAAGCATTAAGATTACATATTAAGGACTTTATTAGTTCAATTGAAGGAGCAAGTGGACCGTTCAGTGTAACATTGTACAGTACAATGTCAATGTAAACTGCAGGAATGGAAGTGTTCAAAAATGTGTCCCTAACCACATCTATTCATGTGCGAATGTAACATGTAGAGCAATTGAGACAAATGAGGTTAGCGAGTGGATCAAGTATTGAGACAGGGCGAGTCAAAGAGCAATCAGACAGAAACGTGATTTAAGACCAGGAAATTAAACAAGCATGTTCCCTACACAAACTTCCTGGAGATGTTAGAGTAAAAACAGTTGGTGTCTGATTCTTCTTCACCTCGTTCTGATGGAATATTTTTTGAGAAAAGCTCATGCTGCACAGACAGCCATGTGATCCTGGTCCATAAATAACAGGAAGGAAGGTGAGAAGTTAGTGAGGGATCTCTTGGTGCACAAGCTTGTAATATGAACCACAGGATGGGCAGCGCTGGGCCTCGCCTTCATGAATCCAGAACCAAATCACTGATGTGTTGTCCTCTTCACCTACAGAGAGGGGAGGAGACAATGTCACAGAACATAAACAACATCTTTAAAAGAGATTATTATTAATATAATTATATCACTGTATTTTTCAAAATCAAATGGTTTCACTTTTTTTATTCATGAGCAGGAGCGAGTGCTCCAGTGAGGCACAGTTGAGGGTATGTGCTCATATTGAGCGAGCGGTCGAGCGAGAGAGGAAGTGGTGCAGGTGTGTGTGTTTGTAAACGTAACTGCAAATATTCTTGGTACTGTAACACGTGTTTTGTGATAAGGTGATGGAGTAAATTGATAATTCCTGCAGCAACCACCACTTACTTCTTCAGCTAAGCTCTTAGTGTGTGTGGTGCACCAGTGAAAACGGTCCCTTCTCAAACAGTGTTGCTGTGTCATGCGCTGTTTTTCATATACTGGTCTTGCATTTTACAAAATACTGATATTTATTTTAAAAAAAATTCCAGTTTTCACTCAATCACTCATTTTCTACCATTTTATCCACTAAGGGTCGCGGGGGGTGCTGGTGCCTAACTCCAGCTTTCCAGTTTTCAGTATAAACCAATATACCGCCCAACACTAAGACAGGTCTGTTTATTCAAATATGGATTCATAGGGTGCTAACATATTTGTTATATAATTCACTATAATTCAGCCTCAGACATGAAGGCTCAGCCCTAATTACAAAATGGCTGCCACTAGTAACAAGGAAAATACTTACTTAGGCTCACCTTATGAAAATATGTGCTTGCTCAAGTCTACAGTCTTAAACTTCATCTGTTGTGTAGCTTTGTAAACCACACATTCACAGACATTGTGATGTGATGTAGACCAGCAGCTCCCATGTCCTTGTGAGCTAAAAGAACTGATTTTATCTATGGACTTGTTGTGTGCGAGCATTTTACATTGTAACAAATTACAGTTTCCAACTGGAAAAGGCTATCTAAAGGTAAGATTAAAGGGCACACATACTGTGCTTTGTGTGCACTATTTGTCAGTAAGTTTACATAGTCTGTATCAAGAAACGTACAGATACATCCCACAATCCTCTTGTTTGTGATGGAAGGAACAATGTTGGGATCATCCTTGGTACCACTGTACCACTTTGGCTTCATCATGTTGTAGGGATCCTAAAAGAGAGGTAAAGATTACAGTGGGCCAGACAAACACATTTTTTTAAACAAGGCAGAAAATATGAGAATTAATCAGAAATGGGTATAGTTGTGTGGAAGAGTGCAATTTATTTATTTTAAGCTTCCAAATGCAAGGCTTGGGCCATAATTTTCATAGATTGGATAAGGAACCAGAGATGGTTCACAGGAGTTTTTGGGGGCATCCAATAAATTTGCTGAATTATTTCTAGGGCTGCCCCCATATAGTACACTTAACATTTGCAGAATCATTAGTTGGCAAGTTTTTTGGTCATTTGATCATAGGTCCACTGGAACTTGTCAAAACAGTCTAACCCTATACGGCTCAAAATATATGGCTTTCATTTCTTAGGACCCACACAGGAGGTGGCTAGTTAGTGTTTGAAAATAATATGTTAATCTAACAATTTCCACTAAACCAAATAAATTGTTTTCATTTTACCTTTCAGAACAAAAAAGACAAGTGGATCAAAGAGACATTTGGCCCCAAATTGTCCCCTTAAACAGCATTTAAGTCATTGTCTGTCCAGAATGAAAATAATTTTTCTTCTTTCCTGACATCTTTAAATGTAATATGACACAAAAATACAGGCAAATTTTAATTTCATACATACTCATTATACTTTAATAAGCAGCAATTTTAAGTGATATAATTGATTTACCTGAACTTGCTCTTTCACTTTCATCTTGTCTGAAACCTGTGCACGCTTTCACAGTATCCGGCATTTTCTGATTGGCTAATAGGTTGCTAATTCAAAACAACTGTATGAATGGACTACGCACAGCAATTTGCCTTTGCATTAGGGCTGCAGCAATCGAATATTTTAGTAATCAAGTAATCTATCGATTACTCTGACGAATAATCGTGTAATCGAATAAAAAAAACTGGGACATTCTGCATTCTGTACTGTTTGTTTCTTGGTTAAGATTGGAGTGGTCCCATATTTTTGACACTTTTTGTTGTTTCTTACGCTGTGTATCTTCCCCTTGCTCTTGCTGCCTTAATCCTTCCACATTTCAGTTATGTTAGCAGCAAAGCTAACTTCATCTTAAGTGATCAACAGGGCTCTCAAGTTTGGAACTTGTGAACTGATTTAATGACTTATTTAATAAAGGACAGCTTCCACTAAACCATATAAATGTTTTTATTTTTAACTTTCAGAACAAAAAAGACAAATGGATCAAAGAGACATTTGGCCCCCAATTGTCCCCTTAAACAGAATTGGTAATTACCCATCCAGAATGAAATTATAGTTTTCTGCTTCTTTCCTGACATCTTTAAATCTAATAAGATGACACAAACAGTAAAGAACAAAACAGGCAAACATTGAGTTCATACTCACTCTTTACACTTCAAACTTACACTTTAATAAGCATTTATAATAAATTAAGTGATATAATTTAAGTGATTACCGGACCGTGCTCTTTCACTTCAATCTCGTCTGAAACACGTGCACACATCCACAGCGTTCGTGCACTTTCATGGAACAAGTACTTGCAACGGAAACCTAGTTTCAGACTTTACCCGGTAACAAGAAATACTATTTTCTGATTGACTGATAGGTTGCTAATTCAAGACAACTATATGAATGGACTACGCAGAGCAAACTGTCTTCGCATCATACATTTATAGATTACTAATTTATGTGCGATGAGTTTTATCACTTAACAGCGTGAGAAATGCCATGTGTGGCGTGTGAACTTACTGAAATGTGCACGAGACTTGAGAGCTCTGGTGATAACGTTGGTAACTATCCTGGCAGACTGTTGGCGAAAGTGAGCGCACTGTGTAACTGAAATAACCATCCGGGCAGACCGTGAGCGTAACTGAGTGCATAGTGTAGCTGAAATAACCACTGCCCGGATGCGCAAAATGTAATACTGTATTTAACGATTATTCGACTCAGATAATTTACCTTGAGTAATTTTAGCAATCAAATTACTCAAATTATTCGAGGAATCGTTTCAGCCCTAATGGCTTCTGCCATAATTATCTATGATTCAACAGCCAGACACACTTGCCACCACTTTTGCATTTTGCACCTTTTAGGCCGATTCATTAAAAGTCTTTCTGGACATTCAGCTGGATATACTGTAGTTAGCTGACAAGTTCTAGGACATCTTCTTGGACTTTTTACTGACTAATTGATTAATATACAATTAAGACATATAGGTATATATGTATTAGAAATTAGTCATCATTTGCAACACTATTTTGTGTTATGTGTTTTTCTTTAATCTATTTTAACTATAGTAATTGCTTTTGATCGTTTCTAATGTTTCTTATGTTGTGTCAATAGTCTTTACTATTCCCTTGACTCATCAAAGAATAGAAATATTGTTGTACCTTTCCCTCCTTCATGGCATCCATAATGATCTTCTCCAGCCCCGTTGCCTGCTCCTCATCAGTGGGAATCCCTGCAAACAAAGGCAACAGGTGAAATCATTAGCCCACTATGCTGTTTTGATTCATATTTAAATGAAATTAAAGCAATGCACATGTAATTAGCATACCTTCTGTTCTCCAAAACACCATTAAAGTAGTAAGAATGTTTAATCTATTCCATTTAAATACACAAGAAGATAAAAGAGGGTGATTTTGAAAAGCTTTAGTATTGTCAGTTTGTTCTTATGTAATTTCAATGTTTTTAAGTTTCTGAAATGGTTAATACACTTGAATGTAGGAGCTCTTTAACCAAAATAATATTTTTAATGCTAAAATGTAATTATTATTGTTGTGTGTGTGTGTGTGTGTGTATGTATACACAGTGCTATATATGAAACCAAGAGTTTGCAGTTTTCTATCCACGAAGAGATACCACCCTAATTAAATGGTTTCTACAACTTTCAAGATCGAAAACGAGCCTCGAGTTGTCTTTGAAAGTTATCAGTCATCGACGTCAAGTCATGTTCAGTAGGCAACTCTACTGCTGAAGACCACGTTATATGTCATTTACCATAAACAGGTAACAGTGTAACCTGTTCTGAATAATTTGTTAACATTTAATGGCCATATCCCACTATGATGTAAAAGGTCCTGTGCAGATAAGCTGACCTGCTTTACGGGAGTACAGGAAGTTAAAAAATTACATTTCTGAAACGTTTTAGCGTACTCGTTAGCCCCGTTCAGCTAACGTCATCCAAAGAGGATTTTCATTAATATAACTGAAGTTTCTTTTGTTTTTTTCCAATGTAACCATATATAAAAAAACACAAAACACAAATGGGAATATCTATGGGATGGACCGAGTCTCTTGCTTTACGCAATTTACCAACAGTAACATTTGACCTTTCAAATATAAAGCGATGCTGCTAACGCTGCTAATGCTAACGACCCAGCAGACGGATGTCTTCCGCTCGAGGTGGCAACGGACACGCCGTTGCAGAGAACGACTATATCGCTGTTTTCTACTTTACAGTGTTTGTGGTGTTTTCTGGACCTCACCTCCAGCTGCCATGCTGCGGATCGGAACAGGGACCCGAGCAGTCCGGCAGGCTGTAGTGGCTCTGAGAGCCGAGCGGAGCAGTAACCTTGCAGCCATTTCCTCTTCTTCGCTGACACCAAAATCTAGCCGCGCTGTGATGACGAAAGGAACTAATACGATGTCGCTCGGTGTGATGTCATAAAAATATGGAAGTCCTTTCCGCCTTTGAAAACAGTGTAACAATAAAAATAATAATGATGTACACTCTACGAATGTTATATGTGAGATAAAATGTATAAACATAGCGTAAAATACAATGAGGATGAGTCTAGATGACTGTAAATCAGTATGCCAAATATGAGACAAAAGTAAAAATAATACAAAAAGTATGTCAGTTATGAAACAAAATAAATTTGAGCTTAAGATATATTATGAAATAAAAAGAAAGAGACAAGTCTAAATTATGAGAAATAAAGTCATAATTATCATTACTATCTTAAAATATAAGATATTTCTCATGGCTCTCAAGTCTCACGCATTCAGCGAGAATGCTGAAAAGTGCTTAAACTCACATCTATGAATTGAGGATGCGAAGGCATATTTCTCTGCGTAGTCTATTCATACAGCTGTCAAATAGGTTTGTGCTGCGAGCACTCGTTGCACGAAGGCACACAAACGTATACGAATGCTGTGACTGCGTCCGCAGGCCTGAGATGAGATAAAAGTCAAAGAGCACGTCAGGTAATCACTTCAATTATAGCTGCCCATTAAGGCTAAGTTTTACGGTTTGAAGTGTAAAGTGTATGAACTTAATGTTTGTCTTTTTATTTTTTTACTGTTTGTATCATTTATTTAGATTTAAAGATGTCAGGAAAGAAGCAGAAAACTATTCTTTCTGCTCCTCATCCTCCCCCTGTCATCAGCAATCTCAGTCAAGGCCATAAGCATCCTGCTGATATTTATATATTTGTATGGAAGAGTAATTGTAACAGAAGCCTTCAAAACCCTTCAAAATCCTAGCTATTACTTTCCTACTATAAATTAGTCATGATATTGACAAATATACACAGATGCACCATCACATGTGTAATATATTGCAGTGGACTGGAAGCAAGATGGGCAATCTGTTAGTGTGGCAGCAATGAAACAGATAAGGCATTAAAATCCTACATGTAAAATAGTTGAAAAGTATGTGTTCACTATTCTGTGTTATGTGATTAGACAGTGTTGAGTTGGATGGAAAAGAGTTTACTTGTTGCACTTACTCAAAATAAATAAATAAATAAAATAAAAGCTTCTTAAACTGAGAAATCATTGGTGATTTCCTTCATACTGACCAATTTATTACAACATTATGTGGAGACAATAACCAGACCCAAGGTGGACTTCCAAACGTCTTTATTTTGGCAACTTCGGGTAAATAACAGGGTACCTACAGGTTGCTACTAGCGATGGCAACAACTGTTCTTTTAGGTATACTGAATCATTCCAATCCGTTCAAAAGATTTGTTCACCAAATTGTTCAGTTCTTCCTGCATGACAGGAGCACAGACTACGTCTGACTCACTTGCTGAACTGACACACAACTTAATGGGTTGTGATTCATCTCACTGTCGCCAGCTTTTGGCAGTGTTGTCACTAAATACACCAGACACCACTGTTAAATGTTAAGATTTTAGGAATTTCCTTAATAAACATTGGAGATTAACACATCTTTTCAGGGGTTTTGCTTCTTTTAAAGGGGCAACATATCTCAGAAGAAAGGTTCAGTTCATTGTTGCTCTGTTGCTGGTTGTCAAAAACAACACCAGACACTTCATAGACTCCCTTCTAATGAGGAAAAAAGAGCAGAGTGGATATTTTTCATTTTTTATTGTAATATCCCTGCTAAGCTTCCTGAAATGCTGTTTGTTTGTAGCAGTCATTTTAAAGTGAATAGTTATACAAACTTTGTTTAATACAAATTGGGACTCAGCTTAAAACTTAATCTCAAGTAGGGAGGAGCAGCTCCAACAACCTGTAATGGATTTCCTGAAGGCAATGTAAGTATTTCCATGTTTGGGTCAGCAGATGAGATGAGCAATAAACTGGCTTAATCTGAAGAGACTATGAGGTTTTTGACCATAGGTATTATTTAGTTTATTTTAGTAGACATTAGTAATCTCAATTTTTGGTTCAAAAAGACCATTCTATGTCACCTTTAAAGTGACCTACAGTTCGGCATGAATAGGCATTGTCTCTGGATTTGCTGAGGCTTCATCTGACAGTTTAAGCTGCTGATTCACTCAGGGCGCACATATTAAATTCAGTAAGTTTACCCAGTACGTACATGGCGACTCCTTAACTGAAGAACCAGTTAAGGTACTGTTTCTTTACTATGAGAGGGAAGATGAATAGGTTGTGATTCAGCTCACTGTCACTGTTAAGTAATAATAAGATTTTAAAAATGTTCTTGATAAATGGTGGAGATTAACACATGTTTAAACCGCTGATTCACTCAAGTCTTAGGTTCAGTAAGTGAACGAATTGTGACGATAGTGAAATCTACCATAAAAAAAGGATAAGGGACCAAAAAACGTTAAACGAAGTGCCAGAAAGGTAAACAAAAAATACCAGTCATGAATTAAACTCAAAGCGCTGAAGCTCAAAGCGCTGAAGCCCCCCCCCACAGAGTTACAGCTTGTAGTGTCTAGGCTCGGTACCGCTGAACTGGAGAGACGCGCTGACGAGAAGTGTCAGGAAATCCAGGCTTAAGTAGTATTAGGTCAATGAGGAGATTGAAGGCAGTTGCGCTGAGGCCCCGCCTCACCTGTCAATCATCCTCCTACCACATAGTTCCACAGGAAATAACACCGTTAACACAATAAAACACAGAAAATTTGTTCACGTACTATTTCCTCCCAACAAACGAATCACCTGATGAATTCGTTCGCGAACTGTTTCCTCCCAATGAACATACGGAAGCATATTGCATTCATTTGGGGAAAAAAAATCCGGTTTTTCTGAGTAATTTATTTTTTGGGTTTTTTTTTGAGGCACGATCAACTGGACAACTTTTCGCACAGATGTTATCTGTATGGATCGAGCAATCACAATCAAAGAATAGAGAACTGGTGGGGCTTTTTAAGGAGGCAACACACACAGTTCTGGATGAACCTGTTCCAAGATTTAAAAAACTCAGACTCCTTTTCTGGTGACTTCCTGGACAAAAGTCTCATTCAGTTCACATGTCTTGAAATAATAGAGGTAAGAATTGCAATACGTTTATGTAATTAGTGCTATATTATGAATAATATGAATAATACTGTGACACCTGCTTAGTTTAGTGGTTAAAGTATTCAGATGTTTCACTTCACAAAAAGCAGTAGTACCACCCTCTGTAATGGGTTAGCTTTAGTGTGGTATTAAGATCATAGGTCTACTGATATTAGTGAAAAAGAGCTCACTTCATGTAGGTTATATTCAAAACCTTAGTAAATTAAAAGGACAGTATTATCAGCAGTATATATTCAAAGTACTTAAAGTACAAAATGCAATAAAATGTTCCTGTCAGTGTTTCGATGTTTTTAATTGCATAATACAGTTTATCATTGCAGATATTTAAGTTGGAACTGATTTGAACTACATTACTGGCTAGTTTAATGATCATGTGTGTACTGATTTTTTCACTTTCTTTTTATTTATCTTTAGAGAGAACTGCAGGAAGTTGTTCACCTCTGGAACACTCACAGAATTCGCCCATGCAGAAATGCTGTGTCTCCAGGTGGGCGCCCAGTGATGATGTACATCCTACCCCAACTTTTTGGTGCCAGAGAGTACCTGAAAGAGGTATCCCAACAAAAAATAGAAGCCTGCAGAGAGGAATGCCTTCAGAGAGGACCGTATCCCAGTGACGATACAGTGTTTGATATTTGCTGCCTTGCCATGGCAGAAAACAGTCTTCATCCACCCACCTCTCCAGATGAAGCCATTGAGCTTTATATGTTCTTATGTGCTTACATACAAGCTCAAATTTCATGATCACAACCTGCTCTACTGGATCAAATGACTGGATGTAAGCTTTCACATAAGGGTAGAAAATCTTATGGACCATGAATTTCTAACAGTGAACTCTTTACTAATGGACATCTTCCATTTTTGCTTTGTATATCCTCTTTCTATTCATTATGGAAAAAATACACATAATAAGTGCTGGCAGTTCAATAGCTGCATATGAAATATCACATCACGTTACATGTTGTGAACAGCAGCCTACAAAAAGGAGTCATTATGAATTATAAATCAAACAGGTTATAATATCTTGTCCTTAATGGTGTGTATGCTGAAATTCAAATGTAGCTCTTACAGACACAATACCTGTTAATACTGAGCAGTGAAACCTTTTTCTCTTTTGATATTTAGTTATTGTTGCATTTAGGAAATATGTTTATCTCATGAAGTTACTGTATGTCATTTGCAGCCAATTACATGTAACAATATTTGGTGAATATGTGTGTATCTAAAATTAGCTAGTGATTATCATGTCATTTCTTAATCATATAAACAGATCAACTATTCTTATTTATTTGAATGAAATGTCACTCTGTAGATTTACGTTGAAATGCAGTTATCAATAAACTTTCAGCAAATGAAGCATATGATTATCTTTTATTAGGGCATGCATCTTTCCTTGAGTTTACACATTTGATAACTTTAACATTTCACAATACAAGCACCCCATAACAAAAGGAACATGTCCAATTGTATGACTGTGGATGGAAACATATCATGTCTCACAGAGCAGGACTCCTGAACTACATGACTCAACGGTAAAGACACAATCTGTTTGAAGAGATTTGTACAAAACAAGACAGCAAGCTGTGATTCTATTCGTAAAAAAAAAAAAAAAACCTCAAAGTACCTTTTAACGTAACGAGCAGATTCACAAAAAAACTGTCAGTATTAACATCTGACATGAGGTAGAGATTCAAATTCTATTATGATTTAACAGTGAAAATATAACAAAAATATTTTTAATGTCCAAAAATTCTTATCCTAGACTGATAACAAAAGTGTCTTATAAAGTGTAAGTAAATTGTTAACTGTTTCTTGGTGTATGTGTATGTGTTCATAAGTCATTTATGCAATGTCCACTGCATAAGTGTTGCTGGACAGTATAGCCTCCGTTTCAGCTCGAAGCTCAGGGTAGCTGTTGTTGAGTTGATGGCAGCTCCATAGTTGGGCCACAAGTATGGGCAATTGGCCGCCGCCCTAACCCTTCCAAAGAGGTGAATGTGACTTGAATTTCTTTTACACACATGACATCAGACTCAGTAAGAAATCTCATCAGCTTCCGGAGATCTATTTCATCCAATCTCCTTATGTACTGATGTAAAAATCGCAGACTTTGGTTCTCTGCTGAATTAGCTTGAGAAGCTGTTATCATCTTAATCACCTTTTGTGTTGTTGGTTTAATGTCCTCATACAGCTTCTTCATATCCTGTACACTGGAAACATTTCCTGAGTATTGGTCCTGTGACCTCTGCAATATTATCCAGTGCATATTTTGGGTGCTGGATCATTTGCTTGTGGGCAACCTGGACAAGCATGGCTCTCAAGTTATCTTGTGTTGGTACTGTTCTTACTCCCATGCGATCCATAAGATCAAGAAGCTCTTCCTCATCATCGCTCTTGCAAAGCAGTGGACAAGAGATCACGCTCAGACTGACTAAGATACAACATCAGGGAGTCAAACAGTAAATCAGGTGAAACAGAGTGTTCACCAAATATGACTGCTGCTGTAAAGGCTTGTGCCAGCCGAAATGGAAAATACCCCTGGTCCTTCAGTCCCTTGGCCAATATCCTGCCAAGAGACTTCCATTCCTCCTCTTGTCATTTTGGGGATAGTGATTGCACCCTCACATCTGCACACCCTTGACACACCATCAGCATCTGCCCCCATTTCATCAATGAAGCTGTATTTCACAGAGTAGGTCATCATTGCTTCATCCTTGAATTGAGTAATCAGTTCATTTAAGAGAGTCACTCTGTGAAGTTTCACTGTCACATGTAAAAGTTCATTGGCAGGACTTAGTGGTCTAGCAGAAGCTGTCTCAGCATCAATAGGAGTTGAGGTGTAGGTGGGGGTGCTTATTTGTTCCTCTTCTATTGTAAGGATTGGCTCATGTATGAGTGTATCAAGATCACCTAAAAACGGCCCATCTGTCAAAGGACCAAAAATGACCTCTGATGTATTACACAAAGATGTAAGATCAATAACCTGAACAGCTGCAGAAGAGACATCAGCTGACATTGTTACACTGCTTTGCTCATCATCTTTGACTGTGTGTATTTGATTTTCACTGTTATGTCTTTTCGGTGTCAGCTGCTCGACCTCTTCCATTGTGTGTTCATCTTGTCCAGATTCTGTTGTGTTTTCATGTTGCTCATCTGTCTGTATATCAGCTCCTTCCTCTGGGTCATCATTAGGGAAGAACAGTTTTTTAGCTTTTGAAAGAATCTCAGTTTTAGTGGCATTCTTGTTCATATCAAGAACTCTGGTTCCTCCACCACTGCGTTTTCTGACCTGTCTGTTGTCATGTATCCACCCTAATTCTATTTTTCTGGTTGTCTTCCAGGCTCTCTTATTACTTTTTAGACACATATTTGTTGGTTGCACTGTATTCTCCCCCTCAAAACCTTGATCGCTGTCTTTGTTGCTCATTGTGCCCGTTTTTTTTTCACAGGACAGTCTTTTTGTATCATCTCCACCTCTTCTCTGTTTTTCTATATAGAAACATCTTGTAGCAATCCTGTCACCATAGGCTGGAATGTAAGAAGCCATAGTGGCATTATCTATTTCTCCAATTACTGAGGTGTCAATCTGCAATAAAAACAAAAAGTATACATTAGACATGACAAAGCTTGAACTATATTATCTCCAAGACTAGTTACTTCTTTGCTAAATTCCAGGACAACCAATTATAAATGCCTAATGCAGATGATAACACAATGGACAGTATGAGACAGTACAAAAACAGCTTTTGAAGCTGACTTACATGATCCTGCTGCATTTTCTGAATACTCGCCTCAGGAACACCTCTGTTGCGAAGAAATATCCACAGACCATCATGTTGTGGGAGGCCGGAGGTTGAGGATGTAGCCATTGCTGGCACTGCAAAAATTTAGGAAAAAGGCAGAATCTATATAAAAATTTGTTGCACCAACAATTAACATGTTTAAAACTGTCAAGGCCAATTGTATTATGATATTATCACGATATACATGGAAGCATAAAATACTTTTGTTTAAAATGGATGTTTCATGTCTTGACTGTTGACTGACCTATAAACACGCTTACTCAAATCACCACCAAAACTGATTTGTATAGTGTCCTTTGGTGATGAAAGCCTTCACTGGTTATTTACAAAAAATAACATTACTCTGATAGTACAGAAGACTAAACTCAGCAGCTCAGAGTGGGCTTTTATTATTAGTATTATTGTTAGTGTTATTATTATGATTACTGTTCAAATAGTCAATTAAATCCAGATTGGGGCTTTGCAACAAGATCCGTCAATGGTGTCAATATAGTGACTAGTCTACTTTACGTGCCCCATATTAAACAGCTTCTACGTTAGTATTCTCATGTTATGTCTCTACAGTGCTAGTGTATACTATTAGCATATAACCTAATGTTATGACGAATGGCTCGTTCTATTTGTGCCAAGCCAATATAATGAAAGAAAGGCGATTAATTTTTGATGAGCAACAATTTCCAGCATGATGGAAACAAAACTGTTAGCTTACTGAAATCATGCCCATAGACATGTTTGTCTATTCCTTACCTGCTACATTGAGCAATAGGCTTACAATAGAAGGATAAAGTCTAAAACATGTGTGTAACTAATTACATGCCTTACCTTTAATGACCCGGTACGGTAGAAAGTTGAAGATGGGACATGTAAATGCGGGGAAGGAGTCACCATAGATCCACAAGAGTCACTTGCAGGTTGGATGTTCTCGCAGGATTTCGAAGTATTTCGATAATTCAGAAAAAAAATTACCACGAAAAAGAGGGAGGAAAAAATTACCACGAAAAACACTCTCTTACTCATTTTCTACCGCTTTATCCACTCAGGGTCGCTGGTGCCTAATTCCAGCTGACATGGTTGTCTGTCTCTATGTGGCCCTGTGATGGACTGGCGACCTGTCCAGGGTGTACCCTGCCTCTCGTCCTATGTCAGCTGGAATTAGGCACCAGCGCCCCCCCGCGACCCTTAGTGGATAATGCGGTAGAAAATGTGTGAGAGTGAGAAGATCATTCCATTACATTCCTCCCATTTTTTGTTTTTCCTGTCGATAATACTTAGGATTTTTTAACACTAATTAGCAACAACCCAAAAACTATGCATTCAGTCTCACAAAAATAATAATTTACTGCCTCTGATATGTTTATAATCTTACCACAATATTAACCTTCTAACATTTACTGTCAACAGTAAATGTTCCTTGGCAGCACACATTTCACTTTGCAGATTTTAATATTCTATACTTTAGAGATTCAGTCTTTGTGGTGCTCCTCAAAATCTCTCTGGGTACCTACATTTCTCAGATGGGCTTTTGTTCACCGATAATGATGACACCTTGACAGTCAAATGATTCAGCAAGAACAGCCAGTGGTGTGTGGCTCACTGTGGTACGCAGGTAAAGCAGTGTGTTTGAAATTACTCCTCTCGAGGAACTGTGTAAACTCCTTAGACACCACTTGTGGACCTTTATTTGATACCAGCTTTTCGGGTAGTCTGTATGATGAGAACAGGCCCCGCAGCACTTCACTGGGGTTGTGAAAGGTGGTGGAAGACATGGGAAAAACTTCTAACCACTTTGAATGGCTATCTGTGACCACCAAAACTACTGCTAATCCTTCTTAGCAAAATCAATGTAAATTCTCTGCCACACCCGCTCTGACCAGCTCCAGTGGTGAAGTGGTGAACTGCTGACATTTTCTGACAAGCTGGGCAGATAGAGCAACCTTGCACAAGTTCTTGAATTTCACCATCACAGCTTGGCCACCACAAGTAGCTGCAGGTGAGAGCCTTCATGCGGCTGATACCTGGATGCTCATGATGGAGATCTTCCAGCAATCTCTGTCAATTAAAGGGGGGTATGAGGACTCTCTGACCCCAAAGAAGGCAGCCTTGTTCTGCTGACAACTCCTGCTTATAATTGTCCATCATATGTGAAAAAATATGTTCCAGCACAGCATAGCTTATTTATGTAGCCTGTGATGATAGAGTCCTACTTGGTACCTGAAAATCTGTCCTAAGTCACTCAGTCATGTCAAAGCTCCCAATCTGTCCTGAATGCATCTTCAGATCTGACCACAGAAACCACATTCAGAGGTGGTTTTGCAGTCAATATGCATTAGAGACTACCTCAGTGGACTGTTTTTCACATTGAGTTCTCCTGCATTTTTAATGGTTAAATGTTTAATTTCATAGCTGCACAAGTCTAGCTTTGTTTCAATCAGCTTTTGTCTCTTTCTTTCGTTTAGTCAACACGTGACACAACCCATTGACATCAGACACATCTGTACAGTCTAAATTAAATTTTCATGACATCAATATGTAAAGCGAGATTTTATCTCATGTATTCACAGGAGAAGCATACATGTATTTCAATACCAAGTGTGAACAGTCATACTTAGTGCTGTCCTAATGTAATTGGGTCACTAAAGACAGATCTAATTTTGCATTCCATTTGTAATGAACTTTACAAAGTCCTGGGACATTCCTTACACAGGATCCCCAAGTTTACCTGAAGTAGTCAAGTTAACTTATTGAAAACCATAAAGAGACTGTGCATATAGTCAGTTGGTGTCAACTAGGGATTTCACAGTTCTGTTGGTGTATCAATACTATAAAAATATTCATTTGACTGTTTTAATTGTCTGGTGTGGTTTGATGGTGCTAAAACATATTTGCATATACACATTCTATAGAAGCCAGTTTCTTTGCATTCAGAATATTAAGATGTCTATGTACATATATAAAAAAAAATACATACACACACACCATATACAGTAGGAACATCCAATGTCAGATTAGGTGACAGTAGACAGAAGAACAGTTTGACCCATAAAACATGAAGCCACTGATGAGCTGCATGTTGAACTGGTATTGCAAAACCTGAACTATCCATGTGAGTAGTGTACAAACAGTTTACATAGATAAACTTGATGTCATGTGAAATGCCCCAGTAATGAGATAAATCAATGAGACATTGGTCTTTGTGTTGTGGCTTTATTAAATGAAACATGTCCAATACTACTTAGTCTCAGTGTGTTGTTTGATTGGTTGTGTGGTTATTGTGGTCTCCAGGGGCCATATCCAGGTGCTGGAGTGATACAGGTGCTGCTATTCTTGATGGTGCGCGATTTTCCTCTGCTTTGTTGGCAGAAATGTGACTCTACTCACTGAGGAAACCCTTCAAACTCTCAATCACGGGGTGTGTATCCTGCTCCCTCACCGTTCTGGTATTTATGGTTATTTTCCTCCTCTTTTTCTGTGGAATCTGGTAAAGAGAAAGGTAATGGACAGGATTAAGCATAATTCAATACTGTACTGTATATGCTTACAGCTCCAGTGTATACACAAGACAATTCCAAGATCTTTTGTTTTACACAATAGTGCGATAGCTCAATGGATGACCACTTTATTCCAGTTTGAAACATCTAGTAAATTATCAAATCTTTATTGAAGGTTTTGATTAAAGTTTGTAGAGATATTCATGATCCTTAGGACTCATGTGAAGTCAAATGATTACAACAATGGTTTCATATCAGATGAAATATTTGAAATATTATTAAGTGCTTTAACTAAACAGATGAGTCTGAGCTGTCCTTTGCCTTCATTGTGTCATTTTTCTCCTGTTGCTTGCATGATAATAAACATGATCATTATAATTGCTAAACCATCAGTATGCTAACATCATTGTTTTAAGTATGTTGGTAAAATTGTAGAGTTAAAGAATTGGTACATATGTCCAGTTTATTCTTTGCGGAGGAGATGGAGACAATTCTAGGTAATATTGGATGAGAGGCAGAGTACAACCAGAACAGATCAGCAATCTTATCACAAGACAAACATCCATTACACTCACATTCACACCCATGATCAATTTAGAGTGCCCCAGTTAATCTCAACCCCAAATGTGTCTGCACATTGTTAAGTTGTTAAAATAATTTAATCCAATTTTAATCCACATCTTGACTAGTTCTTATCTTCCACAACATCACCTTTGCTGATTCTGGGCCCATGTCTCAATCTAGCTCCACATGGTTGGTTTGGCAAGGTCAATACCAATGGTGTCAGTATCTCACCACCACACTACAAACAAAAAAACTGAACCATCCCTTTTAAGTGTTGATCTGGAAAATGACAAAAAATGTACATACTACAGTTGTAGAGGTGATGAAGTCTCTGGATGTCCAGCTCTGTCAGTTTTTGCCTTTGTCCCATCTCCTTGACATCTTCTTTTGGGATGATAGTGGGCATACCATTTGCTGAGAAAAACCCTCTGACATTAAGATAAAAATCACTAAATGACTGCATCAGAGCATAAAATAAAAATAATTGTCTTTGATTTTGAATACTTTACCGTCCATAGTGCATGATAGAAGTGATGTCATAAGGAAGGCCAAATGTTTTTCCCTGTTGCATGTTGAAATTCATCTCCTTCCCTGAAACATAACCATTTTAACTCTGAAGAAGTTAAATTGGTGGCAAACCATTCAAATTACAAAACCACCATTACCTGTCATAATATTTTGAGAGAGAATGGTAATGTACTGCTCACGGTCCATCCTTGTGTGTTCATGGTGGAAGCCAAGCGCGTGAAGAATCTCATGGACAATGTTACCCAAAGTGCACAGGGGTGAGATGAACACAGGCTGCTCTCCACCAATGCAGCCCACATAAGAGGCACATCTGGAACACAAAGTTCAATGGCAGCAGCCAAATGAAAAAGTAATTAACCCATATATTTTATTTCACAAGAAGTTGCTACAAAAGATATCCACTATCAATTGTATTTTTACACAATACTGTCTCATATTAAAAGGGGTTGTAGGACAGTAAGCAGTGACTTAAAGGTCACATAGAATGGTCTTTTTGAACAAAAAAAATTGAGATTACTGATGTCTACTTAGATAAATTAAATATTTGTGGTCAACAACCTCATAGTCTCTTCAGATTTAGCCAGTTTATTGCTGCTCTCTGCAAGCCTCTGAACAGGCACTCTGTTTCTGAGCTAATGTCTGCCCCCCAGAACACAGAGTCTCTTGTGATTGGCCAGCTACCAGTTGACTGACTGCTCCATGGTGCTTCTTCTTCTTCTTCAGGTTGAATGTTCACACCTATGACTGGGAGTAGCTGTTGGGGGAGGGTTCGTTGCACAGCAAATGTGCTAGTTATGTAACTAAACTCGACTTTTCAAAACCACTTGCTCGAGTGCAGATAAACAGAGAAGCCCTTCTTTCTCAGAAGTGGCTGAAGTGTTTATTGTAACATTTTAGTGATGTTTAGATATGGGAAAAACATGCCAAAAAACATAAGAAATTTGATTTTTCAAGTGAATGTCCTCTAAGCTGAGCATGCCCATGCCTAGAACCAGCCTTAGATACAGACATCTGCAGCAAAATCTGTAATGAAAATCAACATTTTTAGCTTGCATGAGGAGCTGCTAGTCCACTGCTACCTCATTTAGTTTGCATTAAAGTAAAACCTTTAAAGTAAAAGAAAACGATGTTAAACACTGTAGACACAAAATAAAATATTCTAATGGATGCAAAAGACGATTTAAAAACTTTTTTCTGCCTGATGTAAAAAAGCACTGATTTTGTGCATTGACTTGCATTGTGTTAGTGAGTAAGGGGCTAACAAAGTGACACAAAAGTGACACAGAACTGAGAGCTATGATAGTAAAATGTTTAAAGGAGACATAGAATGGTCTTTCTGAACCAAAAATCGAGATTACTGATGTCTACTTAGACAAACTAAATAATATTTATGGTCAAAAACCTCATAGTCTCTTCTGATTAAGCCAGTTTATTGCTCATCTCTGCCAGCATCTGAACAGGCGCTCTGTTTCTGAGCTAATGTCTGCCCCCCAGAACACCGAGTCTTTTGCGACTGGCCAGCTACCAAGCACATTCCCACTCGCTTGTGATTGGCCAGCTACGAGCGGACTAACTGCTGCGCAGCGCTTTGCCCCCGAACCGCAGGAGCGTCAGTTTGAGTGCCTGCGTGGTTTAATTTACATGTATAATAAACCATTTTAGTATAAGTTGTTCCCTATGCACACGGTTTCTCACAGTTCACAGTGGTTCGCTTTTAAAACAGCGAGCCAAGACAAACAAAGCACACATGATCTCTGTCTGCCGCACAGTAGTTAGCGTATGTGCTAACCAAGACACTCGCAAGCCAACACAAAAATACACACATTTTTGTGCTTGTAAACAGTGTGTGGAGCTGAGACAAACACTCACTCTCACTCACTCATTTTCTACCACTACTGAGACAATCAGAAAAGGTGAACACACACGCTGTCTTTCAAATGAGGCTGCAATTAGCCGTTGTTAGCTATTGCTAACATTGGAAATACTTTCATTGCCTCCAGGAAATCCATTACGGATTGTTGGAACTGCTCCCTACTTGAGATGAAGTTTTGAGCGGAGTCCCGCTTTGTGTTGCCCAAAGTTTGTGTAATAATTCACTTCAAAGTGACTGCTACAAACAAACATCATTTTAGGAAGCTTAGCAGGGATATTACTATCAAAAATGAAAGATATCCACTCTGCTCTTTTTTCCTTATTAGAAGGGAGTCTATGAAGCATCTGGTGTTTTTGACAACCAGCAACAGAGCAACAATGAACTAAACCTTTCTTCTGAGACATGATGCTCTCAACAGATACAATAGTTGTAATGGTGGAAGCCATTCAGCTTCTTCTGCTTCAGGTTGAATGTTCACTCCCATGACCGGGTGTAGCTGTTGGGGGAGGGTTCGTTGCACAGCAAGTGTGCTAGTTGCGTAACTAAACTCGACTTTTCAAAACCGCTTGCTTGAGCACGGGTAAACAGAGAAGCCCAAAAGTTGCTGAATTGTTTATTGTGACACTTTAGTGATGTTTTGATATGGGAGGGACATGGGGACACACCAAAAAACATCAGAAATGTGATTTTCCAGTGAATGTCCCCTTTAAGGAAGAAATATGTTAAGCTGAGCATTAAACTCAGTTATGTTTTAATGTGATAATGCAGCTTTTAATCAAAAGTAAAAGAAAAGAATCACACACCCTTTGCCTGGCATGAAGATCAGATGGTTTTTCTCTATGGTTTGCTGATGGAAGGACAGACAGGTGTTTTCAGACAGCATGGCCATAGCTGAGAGGATCTTGTCTGACTGACTGGCTAGAAACAGTACATAAAGCAAAGATTTGTTTGAGTATGTGTAGACATGGATTACTGAATTGATTTAATTTAAATATTTATAGACTGCTCACCTAAGTCTGGACTGATGACGTATGGGATATTTTGTGTTGGCCAAGCATTTCCCAAAAAATTTCTGTCAGTCTGAGGAAAACAGAAATTAATACCACTGAATAGTCAATAACACAATATACTGTATAGCATCCATAGCTTTTACAGTTAAAGGGGTGGTTGTATGAGGTACTGAGACATTGTCAGTACTGACTAAATAAGGTAACCATCATTGCTGATTGCTTAAAAATACAGCTGCTGCTCGCTCCCGTCTTCCTGTCCCCTTGTCTGTCCATTCCCCATCCCCCAACCCCACATCACAGTCAGAAAATAAATAAGAACAAAAATAATAATTATAGGGCAATAATCACAGACTCTCCCTGTGCACAGCAAATCCATTTGACACCACACGGCATGCAGTCAACCTCTATATGTCCTAGGTACTGGACAGGACAGGTTTATTAAAAAAAAAAAAAAAAAAAAAAAAGGCTGCCATTGGAGACACAAGGAAAACTGAATGAAGCTATTTAACAAAACCTAAGGCAATGTACCTCCACAAGTCTGCTATATTGGTAAGTATATGTTTGCTACTTAATCTTGCTGTTAGACAGCCTTTTGACTGAAAACTTTTTTGTAAACTGTTCACTCTCCCACACTAAAGTCTTTTTTGGAACAGGAGCTGCTGGTGTACTGCCATTTTTGGTAAGTTTGTGTCGCTGATATAAATCTGAACAAGAGACTTTAAGCAGATTTAAATTAATTAATGGAAATTGCTGTGGATCATAGGGTCCTGTGATGCATAAGTCATGTTTTCACACTGAACTTTGGAGCAGGGAGAGAGTGATTAACAAAGCAACAAACTTCAGTTTCTTATTGTATAAAGTGGCAAAGATATTAAACTTAAACCAGCCGAAATTTAAATAGGCAAGTCTGCTAACTGGCTATAATGTGTTTTTCCTTGCAGCCATCTTTTCTATGAGAGCAGTTGTTTGGAGTGCATGGTTCTCGGTGATGCAGCACCTTTGAAGTGTGCTCAGGAAAGAGAAATTGCTGACTGGGCATCAGTACCCCATAGAATAACTCTATATTTAATAATTTAATATTAAAAATAAGGATTTAAAAATAGAAAGACAGAATGATAGGTCTTAGGTTTTACTATTGTATTCCAGAATTGTTGATCTGACAAAAAAGCAATAGACATGGAAAAAAAAAAACAATAGATATGTTTTCTTACATATTTATGTTTTCATTTTCAAACACTTCACAAAAGTTCAACTTAAAACAATTTAAAACATGTATGAACAATGACTCACTGACAGCACCATGTCCCCTTCCATCACTGCATAGTTCTTGGTCATCAGTTCTGTCACAAAGAGGGGAAAAAGGAGAGTTGCATGATATGTATAAATATTTTTATGCATACTTTAATCATTTTCTGCTCAACTGCAGACTTAACATAAACTGGTGTGTTTTATTTGTCCATATGTTGGTCTGTTCAATAGCTGTGTGCAGGAAAGGTGCTGCAGCAGAATCGATGTACAAGTTATTAAACACTTTATCATAATTTGTTTTTAATTATATTGACAGACAAATGCAATGTTGACACAATAATTTAGTTTTTAATTTATGAGATCATTCCAGGTTTAGCAGTTTTTAAAAGTCATGTCTATTTTCAGTTTTTGTCTATTTGTCTTCATAGATGGTTTTTGTGACCGATATCCGACTAAAAGCAACTCAAGTTGCTTTCCAATTACTTTTCCTTGTTTGACATATTTATTTGAAGTCCACATGAGAGCAGGTCTGGAAACTACTTGAGAAACCCGTGTTACTGAGCAAACACTATACATACATGTTTCTATGCATCAATTTGACACGGATTTGTAATTAAGGATGTAAAAACAGCAGCTTTAAATGATCATATCCTAAACCTATGCTAACCCTAACAATTTCAGATCACCATGCTGAAAATGTTAGATATTTGTATTGTTGACACTACATTGGTGAATAACAAGAGGTAAAAATGTAAATACCAAGTACTTTGTCATCCTAATTTTACATATCACACCAATTTTGTTTAAAAAAGGTGATGCAGAACCACTGTGCTCATTGGACAAGTCTGCCTACAGGTGAACAACTTAGAACTCAATGCTCAAAAACAGTGGAGATGGCTGTGAACTACAGAAAAGATGCCATCAGCCCTGACCCAATCACCCTCTGCAACTCAGCCATTTCCAACATGGACTTTTTCCGCTTCCTGGGGACCATCATCACCCAGGACCTCAAATGAGAGCTAAAGATCAGATCAGATCAGATGTACTTCCTGAGGCAGCTGAAGACAATGAGTCCAACCTCACCTCCTCCATTACAGTCACTGTGAGGTACAAGAGCAGGCTGCAGTGCATCATCTGTTCTACAGAGAAGGTGATCGGCTGCAACCTGCCGTCTCTCACTGACCTGTACACCTCCAGGACCCCTGAGGCGTGCAGGTAAAATGGCTGACCCCTCTCACCCCAGACATCGTATCTTTGAGACCCTTCCCTCTGGCAAGGGGCTGCAGTCCATCCAGATTAAACCTTATGCAATAACAGCTTCTTCCTCTCTGAAGCCCTGCCCCCACCCAACATAAAAATACAGACAGTCATCCAGCCCACAATACAACCAACATTATATTAATGTTAGTTGGCAGATGTATGCACCATATTAACACACACACACACACACACACACACACCATATACTAAAAAAAATATTTGTAACCCTCTAATTGCACCTTATGTAAATATTTTGTGTTACTGTATACAAGTGCACCAAAACACCAAGTCATATTGCTTGTACTTTATCTGTAAATTTACTTGCAAAACACTCTGATTCTATTCTATTCTGATTCTGAATACTAAATAACTTGGGGTGAGACAGAAACATTGAAAGTTCGTACAAGAATCTGGTAGGAAACCAGTGTTGGCAAGGTCAATAAAGTGAAAATGTTGTCAAATACAGCGAGCAAAAATAGAGAAATCACAGACACAGGTATAATGATGGGCAAATGCTGGATATCAAAAAAGATAAATAATCTCAATCCCTGCAGTCCCTAATTTTAACTCCTCCCCACAGGAAGTTGTTTAGATCTCCATTAGCCACAGAAATAATCTACAAATATTTCTTCCAAGTGCAATGCAATTCTTAAACTCTAGATTATTGAAAAAGCATAATTTAAGGTTTTTGAAGTGTGGTTGTTCATGGAACTGACTGAGACACAAAAGGTTGCCAGCAGGAACAGAGAAAAAAAAATTTGCCACTCACTAAATGCCTCTTCTGAAGAAATATACGCATCGAAGTCTAGAGCTAATATGTTTACTTCTTTTATCTTGTTATTAGACTGAATTCTCCTAATGGAAACTTCACAATCACATCACTCAGGAGCTGCTGATCCACTGTTGCCACCATGACCAAGGTTACAGGTGCTATTTTGTGATTTCTGGTTTTGAAATGCTTTTGTTCAGATTTACCAAATACACATAAACTTACCAAAAAGGCAGCAGTAGACCAGAAGCTCCTGTGTCTCAATGAGCTAAAATGCAGATTTGAAACAAAACAAGGAATTAATATTTTTTAATGATGTTGGGTGTATAAACAAAAAAGGACAACCACTTAAAAACATACATAATTTATTTACACATAAAGTAAGACAGGCTAACATTCTTACAGGCTGGACTCACCTTGTAAAGTCTCTGGGTTAGACTCCATGTAACTCAGGGCAGTGATGAGCCAGTCCTCCTGAAACACTGGAGCATTTTACCATTAAAATGAAAACAGTAAAAATCAGAGATGTAAACACAGTTACTTGAACAGACTCTACCTCTCTTGGCTTCACGAACTGGACTGGAGGAGACTGAAATGAAAACACAGAAAAGTCACACGTCTGCTTTTCAACAGTGTAGAAGCCAAAGAGCAACAGCCTACACTGCCATTTCTTACCATCTTTAAGCTTAAGGACAAATAATAATGCAGTAAAAATCAAGTGCAGCATGACTGAGCAGCTCTGCTCCCTCATCATCATCGTGAGTTAAAGCACCTGTGAGCTGCTGCTGCTGCCTCATTTATATTCATTTTGATGTGTCCCTGTCACTTTCAGCAAATTTAGCACAAGTGGGTGAATGAGGTTCTTAAAACTCTATGGTCAGTGATCATATTATCATTTTGAGCTCATTTGGAGGAAATTTTGTCAAACATTCTGTGGTCAAATATTTACATTATAAAAAGCAAGATGGTAAGAGGAAAAATTAAAGTTGGAAGTAGGAAGAGTAAATAGCGAGTAAATCATTGACAAATGTAAATGAAATAATGCAGTTTATTTCAGTTAAAAAAAACCATAGGGGAAAGGACAATGGTTAATAGGGAAAGAAAATGCGATTTAACTGTCCAGGCTCAAATTGAGGCATATAGAAAGCTGAGGAAGACTATAAAACATTAAAAGCAAAAGAATATAGAAGAATTATAAAAGTAGAAATTGGGTGAATTAGGTGGTTTAAATTTTCTTTTAGGATGCAACATTAAAATTGATAATGAAAATTGTAATGAAAAAAAACTGCCTTTTTGTATTTTCTTGAAAGAGTTATCTGAAGACAATATCTGCAGTTGAAAACCATTTTTTTAATACATATTTATTTTTTTTATGTCCCAATGTAACCCCTGGCTTGCTTTTACCTGCCTATTCATGTTTTCATTTATTTGATTTATGTACATGTGTATTCTTTATTGTCTTTGTTATGTATATGTTAATTTCACACAGTACAACTGTACTTCTGTAACACTGTATATATCAATTATCCTTTATGAGCGCGGACTACATGGAAAGACTAAAGCCTAACTCCATGGGAGAGGTGGGAATCCTAACAAAAAAATTACAACAGGTCATAAAAGACCTGTTGTAAAGATGTAAAGTAATAACAAGGTGGAATCCTACAGTCTCATTGGCTGCTCCTTTTTGAATCCCCTTCTCCCTGGCAGAATATATATATCGGACCGCCCGACCTTATAAAATTCTCTCCTCTCTCTTATCCTTTTCCCCTTAACTGTGAACCTCTCGAACCCAGACTGGGTCACAGAAGGCAACTACTAAACTTCCTGCCCATATCTATAAATGCTCTCCAAGCCCAGTTTTGGTGGCAGTATGGGCCCCGTCTCCAGGCTTCATGGGAATAGGAGTTGCCACAAACCATCCCTCCTTGCCTGACTGTGATGGCTGCTTCTATCAAGCTATATATATATATATATATATATATATATATATATATGTATATATAATCCCTGTAAAAGACTGTCAGTTGATTTGTTGAGAGAAGTTACATCATGGATAGAGGGAAAAGTAATATGGTGGGATGATTTTAATGACCATAGTACTCTTTGGGATTATAATAATGATGAGACTAGGCAGGTTATTGAAGAAATTATGGAAATCAAAAATCTTGTTTGTATGAATAATGGTCATGGAACAAGACTGAACGTCAGAACAGGAACTGAAAAAGCAGTGAATCTTACATTAGTATCAGACTCACTGGCAGGGTTATGTGGTTGAGAGGTGGTCAAAGAAACATCTGTAGGAAGTGACCACAACTCTATAATGATTGAGGTTGGTCTGAGTGGAGAGGAATAGGACACAAAGGGCTGCCAAGGGCAGATATATTTGTGATCAGAAATGGGGAAAATTGATATAAATAGAGATGATGTCTAGAAGCAGCGAAACAGTCTATTCCAAAGAAAGGAGGTGAGACCAAAAGGAAGATTGTACCGTGGTGGACAAAGAAGTGTGATAAAGCAATTAAATCTCGAAATAAAGCTTTCAAAGTATTAAAAAGAAACCAATGCTTTCAAAATCTTATTGTGTATAAGAGAGCACAAGCCAACGTAAGGAGAACTATAAAGAATTCAAAGAGGGAATCTTGGATGGTTAAAAGGATAAATGGAATTAAAAAGAGAATTCAGATGTCCAGTTTTGGTAACAGATAGCAGTAACAGATTAGAAGAAGGCAGAAATGCTGGTCCAGAATTCTGTAAAAATATACACCTCAAACAATCTTAGTTAAAAAGGCAGGACAGATAGAGCAGCAACCATATTACAGCAAAATGAGGTAATCCAACAAGAAGAAAGCAATACAGTTATAAATGTACCTTTTGTAAAGGCAGAATTGACTCGAGCATTGAGGAAAATCAAGATGTCAGCACCAGGAAATGATCAAATTTGTTATATAATGATCAATAATCTGACTGAGTCAGCTAATGATGCTCTATTAGAACTATAACAAAGTTTGGGATAGTGGAAAGTTGCCAAAGAGTTTGAAGGAAGCAATTGTAATACCAAGACGCAAACCAGGAAAGGATTATACAATTCCAGGGAATTACATATGTTGCAACATATGTAAACTTATGTCTGCAGCATGAATTAAGGAAAGCTCAGGTTAATTAAAAAAAATGAAGTGGCTGTATTCTTTGATATTAAAAGGGAAAAGTGGGATTACTAATAAAACTTACTCACTTGATGAAGGATTTTCTGATGGGGCAAGTAATACAGGTAAGGGTGGGAAGTATAACAAGTCCATTAATATTTTCTGTGATGTGTTTATAGAATTAGAGAATGATTTGGGTCTCTCACTTTTTGTGGATGATAGGGCAATGTGGAAACGCTGAAGAAATTTAGATTTTAGTGTCAAAAAACTGCATTTATTTACAGTGGAAGAATGGGCATGTAGGTGGAGTTTTAAGTTTTCAGTTGACAAAACAAAAGCAATCATTTTTCTAGAAAAATAATTACTAAAGTGAAACTAAAATGATATAACCAGGAGATTGAGAGTAATTTAAGTTTTTCGGAATGTGGTTTGATGAAAAACTTTCCTGGGCAGTACATATTCAAGAAACTGTAGAAAAATACAAGAGAGTGCTGAATGTGATGAGATGTTTAGTTGGAAGAGAAGAGGGAGCAGACAGACAAACTTTGAAAACCATATATATGGATTTGATAAGGTCTACAATTGATTGTGGTTGTGTAGTATATGGATCTGCTGCAGACACAAGTCTCAAAAAACTGGTTAATATTCAGAATCAGGCTGGGGCTAACAGTTCATATAGGGGTTAAAGGAAAAAAAGTGCTAATAAGAGAGCTAAAGAATCTTCAAAGCAAAACAACACTGATTTAACAGTGACATATAGGAAAACAGAAGTCCAAAGTATCATTAAGAATAGAACGAAGGAAAGATGTCAAAAGCAATGGGAAGAACAGAGAAAAGGGTGATGGCTTTATAGAATTCAAAGGAAAGTGGGAGAAGTGAGGTGGACTGGAAGAAAGGGAAAATATGAAAGGGCAATATCAAGCCTTAGATTGGGACAAACAGGGCTTATAGTACACTTTACATAGTGAATTAACATGAATCAGGTAAAGAATCAGGTAAATTTGAATTTGTAACCAGGAAGAAACAATAGAACATGTTGTGGTCAAATGTAAGAAATATGAGACAGAAAGGAAAGAGATGATTTAAAGAAAAAAAAAAATAATAATAATAGTGGGGTTTGACCTCATAGATTTTTTACAGAAGAGTTATGGAGAAGTAGAGTATAAAATCATATTTAATTATTTGGCAGGATCTGGACTGATTAAAAGAAGGCAATAAAAGAATAGAATTAGTCCCTTTTTGTTTGCTTGATCCACACTCCTTACCAGTTGTTGGCGGTAAAGCACCATAACCTTGTTTGCCAACCGTCAATAAACGCCAGAAGAAGCTAGATCGATAAAATAGTGTGTGTCACATCAAGACCGAGGGGGGCAGCACCTAAGAATGTCTGCCATATCAGGGAGGAAGTCGAAGAAGTACAAAATTGTTTCCGGGTGAAAATCCACATAACATGAGGCCCGGGTGAGTGGTAAACATCTTCGTTCTAAATAATGTGCTAATTGGTCTCGTTTTTCCTAATTTTACGATTTCTAAGTAGCAGTCGTGTTGTGTTAGCTTTCGTTGCGCGTTGTAAAAAAACTTTAAGTTGATTAATAAGCTAACGTTACGTGTTTTTGGCTAGCTGCTAACATGTTGGTAAACAGAAAGATGTTGAACAGTGTCGTTCTGCGACTGTAGTGTTTGGGGAAACTTCTCTACTGTACAGGTGACAGGAGAAAAAGCTCCAATTAATGAAAAGACAAAAGTCACAAAGATTCAGACGGCTGTATATACACTTTGGGGGCTCTAATAAATGGCATGTTTAATCAAATCAAATAACATTAGATAAGGTGAATTTAATGTCCATGTTATTTGACTGAGAACCTACCATTAACTGAGTATTAAATGAATACTAAATGTATGGTCAGTTTTTAGCCCCTTCTTGATGTTGACAGATGAGGTCATATGAGTTTATTGGAACAAACTTAAAACTTAAACAGACCTTTTGAATTTTGCCATTTTTGCATCACATTCTCATTTGTGATGCATATATTAACACTAGGTGGGAGCAGACATTATAATCAAACGCACAGAGCGAGAGAGATTTTCAGCCCTTTCTTTACCTGCCATGACCCAGTGGCCTGGATTCTGATTTTGCATTGTTGTTAACTGTGCCATCTGATGTCTCTTTTCTGACCTCAGACAGGACGCGCAGTCATGACAAGGTGGGCAAGAGCAAACAATGTCCACAAGCACAAACCAGCAGAGGCCACTCCATGGAGTCAGCTCAGAGCAGAGAGGCAAAGTCATGCAGGTCAGTCTGGTGACAGTGCTGGTGTTAGACAAGTACCTCAGAGGGACCACCTAAGGAGAATTCAGTCCAGTGGTTCAGCTGTGACAAAACCCAACCGTAAGAAGAAGGACTATGTCAACGAAGACGTGAATGGTTTCCTGGAGTATCTTCACCAGACTGGGCAGTCACTGCCCAAACCGGATAAAGGAGGGAGGGAGTGGGACCAGGATCTCAGGGAGGAGTTGAAAATTGCCCTGAAGAAAGACCAGAGAAGAGAGGACAGAAGGATAAAAAGACAGACAGACAAGAAGAGCAAAATGGTGAGTGATTTTAGATTTTGTTTTGGTTGGTCCCTACCACAGCAGTCTTTCCAGGAAGTCTAACCATTCGCTGTCCATTTTGGTAACGCCTCTGGGCAGCTTGTTGGGACTAACAGACAAAGGTTTTATCTAAAACAAAAATGTGAGAGATCCAAAACCTTTTTATGCTAAACGGGACATAAAAGAGCAGATATGTTGCACAGCAATACATACAGTACACTGAATTATGTAACTCGGTCCGTTACTCTTGGTCTGAGCACATTTGTTTAGTTAAAACCATACTTTTATTCTTGCAAGGAGTGTTTATTTGAATACCATCTACATAAAACCAGATCTGATCTCATGTTGTCAAAGGAGACTCATCAAGGACACAAGTTCAGGCCATGAGAACATTCTTAAAACTGTCCACATTCATTTGCAATTTGCCCATTGACCAGAGACAGTTCAAAACATTCAGACCAGTCTATGCAAACATATCTGATGCAGGTTAAATGTGTATTTGCATATAGAGCAGGTCAGTTAGAGCTCTTCTCTGATTCTGTGTTTCTCCTTAGATCTGCTTTAACTGCAGGAAGCCTGGTCATGGTCTAGTAGACTGTCCAGAGGCAGACGGAGATGAGGAGATGGGCCGAGGCATCTGCTACCGCTGTGGCTCGACTGAACATGAACTCCGCAAATGTAAAGCTAAAGTGGACCCAGCTCTGGGTGAGGCCGAGAAGGACACTGACAGGCGCAAACGTCCGCAATAAATGAATTAATGACGCTTTAATAATTTAAAAACTTCTGTTCTTTCAGGCGATTACCCATATGCAAAGTGCTTCATCTGCGGTCAGACTGGACATCTTTCGCAGTCCTGCTCAGATAATCCTAAAGGACTGTATGCACAAGGTACAATTGCAAACATTCTCTACCCTCTTGGTTAGGAAAATCATTTTGCATCCTTCTAAAGAATGGAATGTGTGTGTGCAGGAGGCTGCTGTCGTGTTTGTGGTTCAGTGGAACATTTTCAGAAGGACTGTCCGGAACACCAGGCTGCAAGTGAGTTTCTGTTGTATGTCTGCCAGCTAATCACTGGGATAAGTGGGGGTTTCAGACCTTTCAGCACTGATTGGGCTGTGTGTGT
This sequence comes from Brachirus orientalis, assembly GCA_016785285.1. Classification (NCBI taxonomy): domain Eukaryota; kingdom Metazoa; phylum Chordata; class Actinopteri; order Pleuronectiformes; family Soleidae; genus Brachirus; species Brachirus orientalis. The sequence continues at coordinate 59,808 of JAFBJR010000599.1, forward strand.
CCCTCTTACTTGAGAACCAGCCTGAGACATGGAGGCTTGCTCTTATTCAGTAGGCTTATGTGACATGAGAATAAAATTAATTATTGTGTTAGTCTGACTGAAACCAGACTTGGACTGCAAGGTTTGCGCTTGCACAATATTTCCAACCCACTGACGTGTGTAATTTAGTACCCTAGTTGCTGTAGTAACCTCAATAAAGATCAGAGAGGTGGAAGTTACTTGTTTAGCAAAATATCCATCAAATTTCTTGTGATATCCCTTGCATTTTTTATCTAAATACCACCATGGTTGGCACTGCACACTCTGGTGCCCTTAGTAAATCACCTGCTATGGTGTCCAATGGTGTAAAGTACACCATTGGACAGTAACATCTGTCCATCAGATGCAATCAGATGGACACTCTGACTGTTCGTCTCACACACTCACACCAAATGTCAGTTTAGAGGTAACCGGAGAACCATTCTCACACAGGGAAAACATGCAAATTCCACACACAAAAGCTCAGAGCAGGATGTGAACCAACAACCTTCTCACACACACCACTGTGCTTTCAGACATATATGGTTCTGGTTTTGGCTCTGGCTCCGTCATGGAGTCTCAGAACCTTGGTGCTTTCTGCCGAACCGACCTGTCTTCACACCAGTTTAAGAGAAGCCAAAATGGGAGACAGACCACAAGTTCTTTTTGTCCATACTTCCTCTACTTCCTGTCTGTCTTCACAACCCAGAATATGACATTCCCACTGATGATGTAACGGTTCGTGAGAAAGAACCAACTATTTTTGGTTCCAATTGAGAACCACGTTCAACCGTTGTTCAACCAATAGAGAATTAATTAAGCTCTCTGTTTTTTTCTCCTTTGCAGAACTAATGAAGTGCGTTCAGATTTTTGCTGGTTTAAACACTACATTATTTTTTAACACACTGCCTTCACCATGTCCATGCAGGTAACTCTGTGACAGTTGGCTGGTTATCTAACAACATGAGTGCAGACCATGAAGAAGTCCATGTTCCAGTGAAGAAAGCCAAACCCAAACAGACTAAGGTGGTGATGTTCTGACCTGAGATGATGGACATTTCTGCTCATGACGTTCATCCACACACATCTACAAGTGACTCAAATGGATTAAGTAACCAAGGTCCTATTTAATAAAATGCTCTTTGTCTATATTTACAGTCTGGTGTTATTTTGCTGCTGTTTTAATAATTATTTAATTGAAGTTTTGTCATGGACGAAGCAGTTAAAGAGCAAAGAAACAGGATGACATTGAAAAACTGTACGTATTGTTAAATATCACAATTACAAATAATTTAAAACAGTGCAACTAAGGTAAAAAATAAAATAACCCAATAGAAGAGGTTAGTGAAATTAACTCTACTTGACTATATATGTGGATGATTAGACCATATTTAAATGAGACTGGAAAAGTACAAAGAAACACAAATATGCTAATTCAGCTTTTGGTTTGGTCCAATTCAATTCAGTTTTATTTGTATAGTGCCAAATCACAACATACATTATATCAAGGCTATGTACATAGTAAGGCCAAAACCTTTACAATATTACAGAGATAAAAGAAACCCAGCAGTTCACACAATGAGCAAACACTAGGCATCAGTGGAGAGAAAAAAAACTTCGTTTTAACAGGAAGAAATCTCTGACGGAACCAGACTCAAAGATGTGTGGTCATCTGCCTCAATTGGTTGGGGTGAGAGGAGAATGGGGGACAGAGGAGAGGTGGGGGACAGAAAGGGGGGAGAGAAAGAAAAAGAGGGAGGTGAGGGAGAGACAGAAGAGAGAGACCAGGAGCAAATATACAACAGTTGTATCAAGTTTAGAGTCAGTTATGTCATGTTTATAGAACTAAGGTGTCATTTACACTAGCAGCAGAGTTAAGTGATAAGAAATTATACTGATGAACTTTTAATCAAGCATAATAATAATGACAGCAGTATTATTGTTAGTGATAATGATATCATCAAAATTGGATCTGGATCCTGCAGCATGCAAGATGAGGACAGAGGGGGAGAGAGAGAGGATGGAAGGAAGCAGACAGACTTGGGAGGGAAAAAAATAAGGTTAACGACACATAATTAAGTCACATTCATACCCTGAGTGTGAGAGAGTGAGTGTGAAAGAGTGAGTGTGCGTGCACCACAGGAAATCCCCCTGCAGTCTAGGTCTATAGCAGCATAACTAAGAGATGGTTCAGGTTTCACTGAGCCAGCTCTAACTATAAGCTTTATCAAAAAGGAAGGTTTTAAGTTTAACTTTAAATACAGAGAGAGTGTTCGCCTCCTGAACTGACATTGGCAGTTGGTTCCACAGTAGAGGAGCCTGGTAACTAAAGGCACTGCCTCCCATTCTACTTTTATGGACTCTGGGAACTACAAGTAAACCTGCGTTTTGGGACCGAAGTGCTCTGTTGGGATAATAAGGTGAAACTAGATCTTTAAGATATGATGGGGTCTGATCATTAAGTGTTTTGTACGTGAGGAGGAGGATTTCAAATTGAATTGTAAACTGTACAGGGAGCCAGTGTAGAGAAGCTAACACTGGAGTGATGTTGTCTCTCTTACAAGTTCCTGGATGTTCTATTAGTTTTAACAGACCTAATAGAACATCCAGATAGTACTGAGTTACAGTAATTTAATCTTGATGTAACAAAAGCATGAACTAGTTTTTCAGCATCCTTTAAGGATAAAATGTTTCTAATTTTCATAATGTTCCGCAGGTGGAGGAAGGCTGTTTTGGAAATTTGTTTAATATCTGAGTCAAATGATATATCCTGGTCAAAAATAACTCCAAGGTTACTTACAGTGGAACTGGACGCCATGGTGATGTCATCTAAAGTGACAATATGGTCAGAAACTTTGTCTTTAAGGTGTTTAGGGCCAAGTATAGTAACCTCAGTTTTTTTCCTAGAAGTAGGAAGTTACAGGTCATCCAGGACTTAATGTCTTTAAGACATTCCTGGAGTTGAACAACCTGATTTATTTCTTCCGGCCTCATTGATAAATAAAGTTGTGTATCATCTGCATAACAATGAAAGTGTATGTTTTGCTTTCTAATAATGTTCCCTAAAGGAAGCATATATAAGGTAAAAAGTATAGGCCCAAGAACTGAGCCCCGTGGAACTCCATAGTTAACTTTTGTCTGCAATGAGTCATTATCATTAACATGTACAAACTGGAATCTATCAGATAAGTATGACTGAAACCAGCAGAGGGCAGTACCTGCGATCCCCAAAGTCTGCTCCAGTCTCTGCAGTAGAATTTTATGATCAATGGTGTCAAATGCAGCACTAAGATCTAACAGGACAAGTATAGTGACCAGACCATTATCTGAGGCCAAGAGGAGATCATTGGTGACTTTAACTAGGGCTGTTTCTGTGCTATGGTGTAATCTAAATCATGACTGGAAATCTTCAAACAGCCTGTTACTGTGCAGATATTCACATAACGGATTTGCAACTGCCTTTTCTAGTATTTTAGAAATGAAAGGAAGATTTGATATTGGGCGATAAATGGCTAAAACATCTGGGTCGAGGGTAGCTTTTTTAAGAAGGGGCTTAATAACTGCAACTTTAAAAGAGAGGTACATGTCCAGTTAATAAGGAAAGATTAATTTGATTCAATATGGAGCGATTAATTAATGGAAGAACATTTTTAAACAGTTTGGTAGGGATGGGATCTAACTGACAGGTTGACAGTTTTGATGAGGATACTAGTGATGTTAATTCTGGGAGATCTATAGGAGAGAAACTGTGCAACTGTATGTTTGGTGCTTCAAAGGGTATTGTGCTAGAACTTGTCTCATTACCACTAGGAGAGAGAAGGTGGTCAATTTTTTTCTCTTATTGATGTTATTTTATTCACAAAGAAATTCATGAAGTCATCACTGCTCAGTGTTAAGGGAATAGATGGCTCAGTAGAGCAGTGACTGTGTCAGCTTGGCTACAGTGCTGAACAGAAACTTTGGATTATTCTTGTTTTCCTTAATTAAAGAAGAATAATAGGCTGCTCTGGCTTTATGAAGGTTTTTTTATAAGCTACAAGATCATCTTTCCAGGCTACATGAAATTCTTCTACATTAGTAGAACGCCATTTTCTTTCTAATCTATGTAAAGCCTGTTTAAGAACGTGAGTATGGGAGTTAAACCATGGTGCTACTCTCCTCTGATTCATCACTTTCTTTTTGAGAGGGGCAACACTATCTAATGTAGTGTGCAGTGAAGCTGCTGCATTATCAACAAGATTATCAATGAAAGTGGGTGTAAAATCATAACTGTTAACTTCAGGTGTATTTAAACATGGCACGGAGTAAAATAATGGCTGCACTATCTCTCTATCTCTATTAACATTATTAGCAGACAGGCACCGACTGTAGTGGTATTTTTTCTTAATGTTATTGTAGCTAGTTATTGTGCAATTAAATGTGAGTAAATAATGGTCAGTTAAGAGGGGGGTTTTGTGGAGAAATATTTGTTTTCTATATCTATGCCATAAGTAAGTACAAGATCAAGGGTGTGACTAAGGCAGTGGGTGGGTTTATTCACATGTTGAGTGAAACCAATTATTTTAACAGTGAATTAAATGCAGAATTAAGACTATCGCTTTCAACATCTACATGGATGTTGAAATCCCCCCGCAAGTATGATTTTATCTGTCAGTTAAGAATTCAGAGAACTGAAACTGAATAAGGTGCAGGTCGACGATAAACAGTGACTATCAGAACCGGTTTCTGTGATTTTAAACTAGGATTAAATAGACTAAGGATAAGGCTTTCAAAAGATAAGTATTCAGGTTTGGGCTTGGGGTTAATAAACTAGTATTAAAAATGGCTGCGACTCCTCCTCCTCAGCCTGAGCTTCTGGGAATATGGGTGTTAGTATGTGTGGGTGGTGTTGACTCATTTAAACTAAAATTCTTCTTCACATAACCAAGTCTCAGTTAGGCATAGTAAATCAATATGTTTATCAATGATTTAATCATTAATTAAAACTGATATTGAGGAGAGTGATCTTATATTAAATAGTCCACATTTATGGTATGATTCTGTTTTATTTTTGGTGTTGATTATTATTAGATTAGACTGTCTAACTCCTCTTCTGTTAAATGCTGATTTATTTAATTTTGTTGGCCGGGGGACAAACACAGTCTCTATGGGCTTTTGAGGAGGTGACTGCTCAAAAAGAAGCACAGAGAAGCATGTAAGACTGCAACTCTGTCTCCTGGTCTCACCTCTGGACTGTCAAATCACTATGCACAAGTGTAACAACCTACCCTAAAATATAAGCCAGCCAGTTTTCTTCTGTAAGGAGAAACCTGAACTTCATAAAGTAATGTTAGCGATTAAAACAGAATATTGATCCAAAATAGTCACACTGTTTCATAGTTGTTTTAGTAGTTAGCCCAGAGCAATTAAAAATTACCCAAAATATAAAAGGCAGTTAAATTTCGGCATCATGAGGGGACATCAGCATCAGCATCCCTCTGTGCATAGCCTCTGCTATCTAAATTATTTGTCACTAAATGCTCTTGGTAACTTCTGCAGACTCTGGAGCATACAAACATTACTTGGAAAATATTTTTTTTGCCAATTTAAAATGTTATTAGGCTTTACAGATATGGCTGAAAGTTAGTAGCTACACTTGGCTCTTGTTATGATTTATATTGTGATTTGGGTCATGAAACAAAAGAAAAGAAACAAGCCAGAATTCAGAAAAATCATAATTCTCAGATTAAGTTAAAATTCAGAGATACATTTTTGGGAAAAATATTCACATATGGCCATAATCCTGCAAATAATTTGTTACAATATGCACTAACTGTATGTAGACATATGTGTATGTGTTTACAAGAAACTTATTTTGTATTAAATATTGAGACTGTGTCATTTATAGTTTGTTTGAACCCTTATGTTGGACATCAGTGCACTTTTTTGGCCATTTTACTCAGGGTTGTTGAACTACCTGCAATTGTGTCATTCATTATGTCAATCTGTCGTAATCAAAGACCCTTAGAAAATCTTCTTAGATTTGTTTTGCTGCATGTGTTGCTTGTCGACGGGTCCTATTTAAAAAGACCAGTTACAAAAAAATACAGCTTCATGCAATAACATAGTTTGGTTAGTAACAGTAATATAACAGACTTAATAAGGACAAATTATATTTGATTACAGTTTTAAATGTTGGACATGTTCTACTGTAGTTTTATTCAGTTTAGCTTTATCTATGGTGGCCTTTCTAATATTTTTTTGTTTAAATAAAGAGCTGCACCAAAAAACTACACAAAGGAAATACCCCACACATAGTAGAATAGGTCTACACACAGCACATTTGCAGTTTGTGTCAGTACTGTTTGTGTAAGGCAAATTTAAATAAGAATTTGTTATAAACATTGTAAAGTAGTTTGTATTTAGTATCGTTGGCTGGATACATTTCCAGTATTCTGACCCAACTCTGCACAAACATCAATGCACAATTGCAAATTAGTTTAAATGTATTAATTTAATTATTTATTTCATACCATGCATACTGATCTCCACTGTTCAGTTCTTCTTTTTCAGTTTCATGTCCCGGTGGCATATTCTGCATTTGACTATACTTTTTAGGAGTTTCCTCTTCTGAAGCCACGTTATCAGTTTCAAGGCGTTCAGTCGGGTGAATTTGCTCATCGTTTGCAAAGAAGAAAAAACATAAGCCTTTTTTTGAAGCTTTTATGAAGCCATGCAGCGTTTGTTATGATTCGATCCGCAAAGAAAGTCCGCTTTTATTACGTCATCAACTCTCAAGCCAATCACAATGTGCAGCGTCATGTGTAAGCGCAGGCCCCCGAGCCAGCGACATCATAGAGGATCTACGATCAGAAGGCACTTGTTCCAGGTTTAAGGTTGAAAGGGGTATTAGGCAGGGTTGCAGTATTTCACCTCTTCTATTCATTGTTGCCACCGAATTATTAGCCATTACTGTTATAAATTCAAACATCAAAGGATTAGACGTAAGCAACCACAAATTAATTATAAGTCAGCTTGCTGATGATACAACAATCTTTTAAAAAAATAAAGAACAAATTCCACTGGTCCTGGATACAATAAGGCTTTTTTTCCCAAGCCTCTGGTCTGCACCTAAACCTAGACAAATGTGAACTTATGAGTATCCATAGCTGTTCAAGTTCTTCATTGTATGGCATACCTGTCAAAAATGAAATCAGATATCTAGGAATTTGGATAACTAAAAGTGTGGAAGATAGTGTAAAAAAGAATATTCAAAATACTATTGACAAATGCAAAAAAACTCTAAACAATTGGCTGCAAAGGGATTTAACGCTATTCGGTAGAACAATGTTAACCAAGACTGAATCATTATCCAGAGTAATCTATCCAGCATTCTCCCTAGCCATCCCGCCAAGAATTATAAAAGAGATTAATAGTACTAACTTCAATTTCATATGGAAAAATAAACATCACTATATAAGGAATAGAGACGTGATAAAGGACTATGAGAACGGAGGTATGAATGCAATTGATTTTGAAGTTATGAATGGAGTATTAAAGATTAAATGGCTCCGATCCTTTATAAAAAAAACCATGACAAGATATGGTTCTCTTTACCCTCTCTCGTTTTCAAGTTTTCAAGAAGTTGGATGTATTGAGTTTCTGTTAGTATGTGATTTTGAAATATCCAAACTGCCTATAAAACCTTCCAAATTTCACCAACAGGTTCTCCTAAATTGGAAAATGTTGTTTAAACATAATTTTAGCCCCATAATGTTCCACTGTGGAATAATAGGGTAATATTGAGTCAGAGGAGATCTATGTACATGGAGGAATGGATGACAAAACAAATATGGTCTATTATACATTTAATGGATGGAAACAGCAATTTACTTGACCTGAATGTTTTTAATGCTAAATATGGCAGCACGAGTTGCTCCGAGGAAATTTATAAGAATATCTCACAAAATATTCCTAAAGTCCTTATCCAATTGATAAAGAATAATATCTCGAACATTCCAATTCCAAATTTACATAAAGTTAAAATAGATGATCTGGACCTTGTAAGTGAAAAATGTAATAATAAATTTTTAAGGCAGAAATTAGTAAACACTTTATATCCAGGTATAAGAAAAAGTTCTCTTATCCTTAAAGATTACAAAAAGTCTGATATATCAATAACAAAGTACTTAAAAATCCAGATTCCTCCAAAGTATAAAGAAGTTCATATTAAAACTATAAACAACATTTATTCCTCCAATGAATTTATGAAAAGAAGGTTTAAATTAGTGGTAGAAAACTGTTATATCTGTAAAACGAGTCTGGAAACAACAGAACATCTGTTTTATGAATGTGAGACGATTAAAAAATTATGGGAATCTCTCCACAATCTGATATCGTTCAGCTCCACAAACATAGACTTTTGGTCTTTTGAAAATATTCAAATAGGTGTGATCATCAAGGATAAAAAACTAGAATTTTTTGTGAATAATCTCATTATTATCACAAAATATTACATACATAAGTGTCCCCTCCCTCATGGTTTGCTCTCAAAAATGAAATTTCTTTATTACAAAGATGTCTGAAACTAATAGATTATCCCCAGGCAAATAAATTGTATAATTATATAGCAGGACTTAACTTATCCTGAACCCCTTGTACTTATTTTGTTTGCACTTATATATCCTTAGATTTGTATTTATTTTGTTTTATTATTTATTTTATGTTCCTTTTAATTTATAAATTTTAATTTGTATACATCTATTTGTTATATGGAGGTGAGAATCTTTATACTGTCAAAAGTGTATGTTGTAGAATGAGTTTTGTCATTGTTCATGTTTTTGTTTCTTTAAATAAAAAAAATTAAAAAAAAAAAAATCATAGAGGATCTGCGTCACCTCACAGCAGGAACAGAAGAAGCAGAAGCTGAAGTTTCGCTTCGCCGAATGTAGCATGGAGCGGTCCAACCAAAGTGGATGAGGCGTGCGGACCCGGACCAAAACAACTGCCAGCGTGGAGAACGATTCACTTGAGGTTACCGCTGTCCGTGGCACCAGTGGTCAGTATGTTACTTCGCCTCCTGACACACAATATCAATGATAGCTAACTTCCTATCTAGGCCGATCTAGGCGGTAGCTGGAGGTCGACAACATCATCAGCAATGCAGACAAAATTAATCAATTTTGTCTGCATTGCTGATGATGTTCCAGTCTTAATCACACTTATCATCATTCATTGAAACTGAATGAGAGTGTGTGACTCGCAAGTCTACATTGTGTGTGTGAGAGAGATAGATAGATAGATAGAGAGAGCTTTTTCTTTATATTTTTTATTATAATACTAACTCTGTTTTCTCTGAATTGTAGCCCAACATCCGGATCAGGTGGTGTCCCGTCACAAAAATTTTTCAGGTTGTTCAGAAGACGACGGACCATGTCTGCTGCTTTCAGGCGTGTTGGGGTGGACTGGAACATGGTTGCTGGCACTGTTCCAGAGCTGTGCATTGCTGCACCTGGCAAATATTAAGAACTCCTAAAAATCCACAACAGGCAGGTGAAAAGTGTGTTTGCCACACAGTGTACCACTATAATTAAGGAGTCCAGAATACTGGACATAGTCCAAACCTATAAGGTTTCTGGAAAGGTGCTTCCTCTAAATTAGTATTCCTCAAAGTGAGCACCGATGCTAAATTCACTTTTGAGATCTTCACTTTTTGAGATCACTTTTGGTGAGTTTTTATTCACCAATGTTTTACCTTTATATGTGTTTTTATATCATCTTTACAGTGTTACAAGTGTTTACAGTTGTTTAATTGCAGTAAATATTTATGCAGTATGTTCTAATCCCTTTGTGTTGTGTCTTTCCTTTGACTGTTAAGATAACTGAGCCTTTTATGAGTCTTGGGGTTTTGCCAGCCATTGTCATTGCTCAGTATCTGACAATTCTTTTTGTAAATGACAATTCTGGTTTGTAAATGACTTAATACTTAATTTAGAAATGCTCAATCCATCACTCAACGTACGGTTAAACAATCTTTAAACTTGTTATAGATTAGCTTTTTAATGAAGAATAAAACTTTCATAACCATCTTTATAAACTACATAATCATGAGTATTACTCTTGGAACAATCCCTTTAAAAATAATGAATTCAGTATGTACCACTTCTTAAATGAAGTATTTATTAATGAAGTGCAAAGCATTTATAACTGTATTTATAAACTACATACTATGCTTATTAACATGTGAATAATGCTTTATAAATGATGAATTCACTATTTATCAATGCTTAACTAATGTTTAATAGTGTAGTTATTATAAAGTGTTCCCATTTACATAGCCCTTTAAAACAACCCACAGATTACCAGAAAATATCACCAACAAAATATCAACATTACAGACACACAACATTAAAAACACGGTATTAAAACAATTTCATGAACATAGACCAGAGTATATAAATACAAAGGAATAAAAAAAAGGGTGGGTTTAATCTGTATCTAATGCAAAGATTTTGCCACTAGGGGTCAGTACCGAGCTGCAGCTGGGGTACACTGGTGTAGTGAAGATCACTCAGCTGCTGCTGTAATGCATCAAAAAAGGATAGACATGAATACAGAATACAGAATATGAACACACATAGACGTTATAGGTGAGAGTTTGAATTGTCTCTTCAATGCAAAGATTGACTCACTCATTTTCTACCTCTTTATAACAGAAATTTTATAAAAGCCATAAATACACAAATGGGAATATTTTTACTGTCCAAATCAAATCTATCTATACTTATATTAATAACTATTTATAGACAAGACACATTGCAAGACACATTTCCTTTCCATGGACATGAGGGAATAATGTATGTTCTGGTCTGTTCTGAGATTGCAGGTCAGCAGGTGGGGAAAGGTTGAGCTTGTGGCAGGATGTAGCATTAAATGGGGCAGTCAACACACAGCAGCAGCCAAACAGTGGTGAAAATCATAAGCTTGCTTTCAGACATGCACTAAACAGGATGGCAGAATAGCGCAAATGTCATTCCACAGATTCTTCACAGATTCTCATATGTGCTGTCGCTTGGTTAATGTCTGAATGAGCAGGAGGAGCTCCAGATAATCAAACTACTGCATTAGTACAATTAAAAGTAGACTGATAAAATGGTTGTAAACGTGTTAGTCCAACTGGAATTGGACTGAATCAAATTTCTTACAGTCGGAATAACACTTCGAGATGATGTGGCTGAGAGTTGAACTGCATAGTATGCATATCATCAACTGGACTCAAACTGATGCTCTGCTCTACAGTTCCTGCCTCGGGGCTTTGATCTGGAATAAAATACGCTGGTACACAGAAAAAAATGACAAAATACCGACCACTTCATTTTTGGACTCATGAGAAGTTCATGAATGATAGAAATTCAATTCACATTTCACTTCAAAACTAGGACTGCAAGCAACACTGAATGGGGCCTAGTGCCCCCGAGTGTGGAGAGGCCCCCAACAATTTGTTATGCCAGAGTTTAGTGAATAAAGACCACACCCTGAAAGCTTTATGTAAATGAAACAGTTGCTGTGTCTCACTTGAGAGTCTAGATCCATCTAAGTGTGGATTTATAGCTGTTCCAACTGCCCACAAATTGTCGGCTTCTTCTCATGCGGCCAATGTTTGCCCGTTTTTGAAGGATACATTTGTGTATCCTTCACAGTGGAGGCTATCCCAGAAATCTTTGTGCACCACTGACGGAGCTTTTTCTGTTTTTTTTTTCTCAGCAGCATGAGAACAGAGCCTGGATAATAGTAAATAAACTAAACACAAATGCAAAAAAGAATAAATAAATAAAAATAATAACAAAAATATATAGTTATCACATAATTAGGTATGCTTTTGAAGCATTTTTACCATTTAATATTGAGGGACTTACTAAGTAATTAACACATTCATATTATTTCGATATTATTTGTGGATTACAGTGAAGAGTTAAGAAGCTCACTCAGGTTTATTTGACCTGGTTAAACCTGTGTTAGTTCTAATATTTCATGCCCCAAGTTATCTGCTGTGAATAATTAATAATTACAGAGTTGACTGCATTATTTTAGTACATGATAATGATGTTATTAAACTATTGTTGTAGAATTTTTTTCTGTACAATTTCTGTTGTTCAACATAAATCTGTGAGGTTATATTTGTAAATCATATTCCAAGTTAGTAACATTTAAGGGAAAATGTTTCCTGAGAAACATCACACATACAATAATATTAACTAATAAATGATCACAAACTAATGAACTGGGACATCACAAAACTAGAACTGGCTGTAAGATCACAAAATAAAACTACTATTATTTCTAAAACTATGTTCAAAAATAAAACATATTTGTTGTTTAAAGTTTTAGGAAGTTTTAGATTTTAGGATGTTTTGGCTGATTAGGACTTAAATCATCAGTCAGACTGTGATTCAGGACTTTGAACTGTGGAGGGCAGCATTTAGCCTCTCGGTTTAGTCTGCCAGGATTTATTAGGAGAGGAACTGTCAGGGTCCAATTTCCTGCCTCTTATTTTGTTAATTTCTGTTATTTCTGTCATCACTGTCATCACTGCCCACTTGGGAGGATCCAGACCCTGGAATGAGACACCGTTTGTTTGTTACTAAAGACATACTTCCTGTTGCCAGTAGGTGGCACAATGACTGGCTTTAAAGATTATCATCATGGACTGATTGGCCCTAAAAAGCAGATGAAAAAGAGACAGGGCATAGAGCAGGCAGCCTGTAGAGCAAAAGGCCCATTGCAGTTGCAGATACACCACACGTATCATGTAATTGCTGTGTAATTCCATCATTAAATAACATATTTACAGATAATTACAGTACAATAAACAATAAAGGAGTAACAATTGGTCATTTTTAGATCACAGAAGAAATTAAATATACTGTAAGTTTTCCTGTAATTACTGACTACCTATGGGGTATTTAGCAGACAGGACTAATACATTGTAACATTTTTTTTACTTACTGAGTATCTAAACGATAATGAAAGACAAATAAAGGGAAAATAAAGTGTATTAAAATTATCTCTGTAAGTACTTGTTACCTATATTTTAGTAGTAGAGTATTTTAGAGGAAAGGAGAAACAAGTAATAGAACAGAAGTCAAATAATAGAATGTCATAGAAGTCTATTTGACGTACTGGGTATCAAATATATGTATAATCATCTTATACTTCATGGATATTTGGAATAATATGTGGAAAATGTTAGTAATAGCTTCAATGAACATTATGAACATACAGTCACCCATCCAGCTGTTTAATGCAATATATGTATGTATATTACAAAATCTTACAAAAATAGTATGTCAACAATTAAAAACTGAGCAATAAATACAATCATAACTTAACTATTTCTTACATTTCTTTTCCCCAATTTCTTCATTTTTCAATTTTTAATTTCAAATGTGAACACTGTTTTTTCCATTTCATTCTTCTTCTTTTTTTTTTCCAGGTGACTGAATCAAAGGCCTTTTCATCATCTACGCTTATCACCATTGCTTTAATTTTTTTTGTTTGTTTTTTTTGTTTTGTATATGATTCATAATATGTAGTGTCTTTTGTATATTGTCTGGTGTTTGGCGTTGGTGTATGAAACCTGTTCATCATATATCATCATCATATATCAATGTTGGTGGAAACTCTTCTAATCGTTTGGCCATGATAGAGCTAAATAGTTTATAGTTGTTAGATTTTGGTGGTTCTCAATACTTTGGTGCCAGGATATCTGCCAGAATCTGAACATCCATCAGTATTGAATGTTAACAAATGTACACTTTAAAAGCCTTTCTAGTCTTTTCACACTTCAAACCTCCTTCCAGACAACCCCCTGCTGCTCACTGGCTGTATTCAGCTATGTGGAATATACATCCTTTGTCCTTTCATCCATCTTCAAACCTTCACAGTCTCCCCCCTAACCACACCTACAGACATTCTCCTATTGGTTACACCTCCCTGACATACTCTGACAGGTAACACTCAGACTGAGAAACCACTCCCCCAAATGAAAATATAACTATTTCCATTTCTATAGTGGAAATGGAAATGTAACTATTTCCATTTCATAGAATTCAGAGTTTTGCTTCAAGGGAACAGAGTTTTGCTTCAAGAGAACAAAGTTTTGCTTAGTAAAACTCTTCAGTTGTTATTTTTATTTAAGGACCGTCGACATATTGTGTATTGATGTTGTTTGTTCATCTTGCCTGCATAAACGGATCTTTCTCCAACCGGCTTCCTTCGAGTCTTTTGCCTGAATCCATTTAGTTTTCTGCAAGAAATCATTTGGAGGAAAACAACAAGAAGTTTTCTTCACTCAACAAACAGCCGAAGCTTTTCATAGTCTATATAGTTTATAAAAATTGGCCTAAAACATTCACACTCCATTTTTTCCTTGCCTTCTTTTGGTATGGCTAAAATTATTGCCTCCTTATAGCTGTGCCTTTCTTAAAGCCCAATTCGATGTAAATTGAAAAGAGGTATTAATTCTTTTCTAAATTCCTTATACCACTCTGCTGTGTATCCATCAGATCCTGGTGACTTGCCTAATTTAAGCCTACTAATTGCAACTTTTACTTCTTCTTCGGTTAAATCCGCAGTCATTATTTCATTTTGTTCTTCATCTATAATAGGTAAATCTAAGAAAATTCAGGAAGCTGTCAATTTGGATTACACTCCCACTCTGGACTTCAGAATATAAGGTTTTATAAAACACTTCCTGGATTTCGTTTAGTTTATTTTTTATCACTTTTGTTCTTGGATCCCTAATTTTATAAATTTTATTTTCAGCTATCTTTTTTTTCCAATTTCCACACCAATACTTTCATAGATTTAGAGCCACTTTGTTAATATCTCTGTTTCAGAAACATTAACTTTTTCTTGATTTGTTGTGTGGCCTATTATTTTATTAATTTTCTTAGTTTCTCTTAATCTATCCTGTGCCAAATCCAATTTATGCTTTCTTTCTAATTCATTTAACTTGTTTTTTAAATCCTCAAATTTTTTATTCCTTTTTTTTTTAAAAAATGAAGATATCGCAATAATTTTCCCTTTAAGAACAGCCTCCAAAGTGTCCCATAACATGGGGGGTGAAACCTCTCCACTATCATTGAACTCTAAGAAAAGACTAATTTCGGATTTAATTTGTGCCTTAAAGGACGGATCATTCAGCAGACTTGAAATCAATTTCCATGTATTATTTTTTTGACCGCAGATTAAAATCAGCAGATAAGTATATTGGTGCATGGTCACTTAGATCTATTGTCCCAATTCCACAGGTATGTATTTTATCTTTATCCTTCCCAAATGTTACGAAATAATCTATTCTTGTATAGAGAGAGCGAGGAGCAGAATAGTGAGTATAATCCCTTCTGTTAGGGAAAAAGTCTCACCATATGTCAGTTAAGCACACCTCCCCAAAAAGTGTGTTTACTTTCCTATATAGGGATTTCGTATCATGGGTTTTTCCTACTAGACGAGTCTAACTTTGGCTGTAGATGTATATTTAAATCCCATCCACAAATCAAAAGGCCTTCTGTTCAATAAATTGATTGCCCCCAAATGCTTATGTACTGGATCAAGGACAATAGTCTAATTAAATAGCACAGTTATTATAACCGTGCATGGAAATGAAATGAGTGAGTGAACTGACATTCTCATGCTGATGTACAATGGTCTCGAACAGCAGAATGACAGAAAACTCTGGAAAATGTATGGATCCTATTCTCTGTCCAAAATCTAAAGTGATGTTGAAAAATAAATTTAGAGCCACCAAAGTCAGCCTGAGACTTAATTATCACCTGTATCAAACTTCCATTGTCCCCTCAGATCAGTCTTTAAAAGCAAATCTACCCCCATGACCATAAAGGAGTATTTTGCATGCGGAGGTAACAGCATTATATGCTGAAGCTGTACATGTTACTGTGTTTTCTCTTGTTTCATCCTGTTTACATGAAACAGAGTTGGGGTTTTTTCCCTCAAAAGACTCCTACATTGGATGAATGTGAATTTTAAAGTAAAAAAAGTAAAAAGTTTGTGTGTGGTTTAAGGGGGTTGGATTGCTTCCTGGAGGTTACCCCCAGAAGACCCCCTGATTCCTGGTTTCCACAGAGCTGCCACATGCTGCCAGCTCACAGCTCATTTACACCGATTACACAATTTCAACAAATGTTTCATCTACATGAGAGAGAACTCCTTCTTTCTCTCTCTCTCTCTCTCTCTCTCTCTCTCTCTCTGTGTGTGTGTGTGTGTAAGAGAGAGAGGCACAGAGGGCTCATTCACTGATGTCTCCTGGTTCCAATTTAAGACAACTTAACAATTTAAGACTGGTCTTCCCTCCAACTATTGTCTTTCTGTATGTGGATTGCCCAATATCCATCATTTTTTCTGTTTTTCCAACTGCAAATGTATTGCATGTGCATACAGTATATACTGAGGGCTCTAATTTGGTAGACTAGGCACAGGCGCAGCGCAGGCGAGGGGGGTGTGTCCAGGCGCATTTTGCAAGTTTTGTGCACAGTGCAGGGCGCAGCCTGGCACAAGTACTCCTCTGGCCTGCCTCCGTCCCTCCTACCAGCGCAAGTGACAAAGAGAAGGAGAGAAGGCATGACTGGGTTTAACACAGTCTTCATCAATCAAATGAGCTCCTCTCCTCACCTTTAAATGCGCTACAGCGAGGTGAGGAAAAAACAGGGTTCAGGAAGCAAATCACTGTTTATGTGGTGACAGATGATACAAAAGTGACTTCAGGCCACTTCGAGTAGTAGTCAGTGAGAGTTATTGCAAACTTAAACTCCCAACAATGTCCAGGTCCAACAATGTCCAGGCCCAGCTTACTCTACGGAGTTGCAGGCTGTAATGGTGCTTCGAAAACCTTTGCTCACTTGTCTGATTGTTGGCACAATATACACCAGGGCATCCATTCCAGGGAATCAGATCAGCTAACGTAACCGTTGTCTTGTACGCACTATACCCTGGTGGCCTTTATGAGTCAATGAGAGTAGATTGAAGAGAAGCAGGCTCAATGAGTCTTGAGGCATTAAACACTAAAGTTCCCTGTACTCACCGTTCATGTCTTATTTTTTAGTACGGCTGTAGTAGTGGTGTCACAGATTTAGCAGAAGGTGGCCACTAGTTGTCAATTTGCATACACAGTGAAGCAAGCTCAGGGCAAGAGGAGGAAGCATCTAACTCACAGGCAGTTACTGATACAGGGGCAGGGCTACTAATTCAGGTTCTGTGTCGGCAGTCAGAGGTGACGCTGTCAGCAACAGAAGGCATGAAAGGCAATCTGCTGTGTGATACAGTGATACAGTGATCCAGCACGATACACGACATCATACTTGAAACTAAGAATGCGCATCCCAGCTCTGTCTGTTTCTTTTGTGGAATGTAGCATTGTAAGAGCATGATGATCAGTGCACAGTGTTAACCTTCAACCCCACAATTATGTCCTCCACTTCTCCACTGCCCACACACATACAAGAGCTTCTTTTTCCTTTGTGGAGTACTTCCTTTCAGTGGGTGTCAGTGTTTTTGAAGCAAATGCCACAGTGCATTCTGTGTGATCTGGATGAACTTGGGTGAAGACAGCACCCAGGCCATAGTCAGAAGCATCAGTTGAAATGATAGTTGGGAACTCTGGGTTGAACAAGGCCAATGCTGGACTGTCCACCAGGAGTTGTTTCACTGTGGAGAAGCACTGCTGGGCTTCATCATCCCAGTTAAAGGTAGATTCTTGATGCAGGCAGGCACGAAGAGACTACAACCATAGCATATTTAGGTATGTTTCCCATAACATGAGAGCATGCCAAGAAAGGACCAAAGGGTAGGTGCATCAGCTGTAGCAGGGGACTGTGTAATAGCCTGCAAGTGTTCTGTGTCAGACTGGATGCCGTTTGCCGTTACCAGGTGTCCCAAGAACTTTAAACTGGTTTGGCAGAAGTGACCTTTCTTTTCATTTAGCTGCAAGCCTGTTGCTTTCAGACACTAACACAGTTTTTCCAGGACTGTATGTTCAGTTCATGTTCCTATCCTATACGTCTATAGCAGATTATGTCGTCCAGGTAATTTTGTACATTAGGCACACCTTTCAGCACTGTTGCCATTAATTTTTGTAAGGCTGAAGGGGCTGAGGCAAGGCCATAAGGGACTCTGCAGGGTATAAACAGTCCTTCATGCGTAATGAAAGCTGTGAGATCTCAGCTGTCGGGATGCAGTAGCACCTGGTGATATGCACTCTCTAGGTCAATAGTTGAAAAACAGTGGCACCTGCCAGCACAAAAAGTAGTTCCTCCATATGTAGACGGGGGTGGCTGTCAGCCACAATGGCTCTATTGGGTTCCCAGAGGTCTACACAGATTCGAATTTTCCCATCTTTCTTCTGTATAACCACTATTGAGGAAACCCATGGTGAGGCATCAATTCGCTCTATCACACCCTCAGAGAGAAGGCATTTCAGCTCCTCCATCACAGCTGCTCGCACTGCAAAGCGAAGGCATCTCAACTTCTGACTAATAGTTGTGGGTGAAGCAGAGGGTATATTGAGATAGCTCACTAAAGCTGCAGAAGGAAAAGGCAGGTCACCAAAACTTCACAGGCAGGTTTATAGAATGTCAGGCACATTTCAATGCAATTAATAATCACAACAACCACTATTAATGCAACTACCTGAATCAGCACATACATTTATATCTACTGTATATCGACTGTCCCATCACATCTGATGTCAAATCAAAGGCGGTTGGCACGTGTAATGGAATTTCATTAATACAGCTGAAACTGTGATGCAAACTATCATCTCTCTCAGCCAACTACAAACAGCCTCGGCATCAGGTAGTGAGTATCTCTATCTTGGCTTCTCTCATTTTGTAAAATTTAGTGCATTCTTTGTGGTATGTTGCATACTACACAACATAGCATGCAACACATAGGTAGAGCAGCAAAGCGCACAGGAGAGGAGAGACCACCTGCTGCACAGCTCTGTCCTTAAATGTTTCTGTTTGTACATTTTTGGCTACAATTTTACTCAATCACATTAAAGATACATAAATTACTCAAGAAACAAAATGGTGTTAACATCAGTTTTATTGATTTATTGAACTAGTCTCCTTCTTCCTCGTGCACGCGGTGACGTGCTCCCGGTTGGATCCGGAAGAGGGTTAATCAAACATATTTACATCTTTGATTTTGTGTAATCCAGAGTTACATGCCAAAATGATCATAATTCAATTGGGTAAGACAAGTTTATTTCACATGCAAACACTAGTGACAAGGGCCAGACCACGAGCTTGGCAATGCGTCCTTTCATCCTGTTGTATTTGTTTATGTTGTGATCTGTGCACACTACTCATCTTTATTACATGGGGTTTAAATATAGGTTATTAAATATGAGTGTCTTTATTAGTGGAAAAATATGTTTACCTTATCCCTAATGCCAACCTCAATTGCACCAAAGCCCTCTTATGGCTGAGGGTAGAGGGCACAGTGTCCTCTGCCAAGCTCATGGCCACACTGGTGGAGGGGCCGTCCCCGGTGCTTTTATTTGGCCCTTCTTCTTACATCATTGAACCATTTTTTTTACACTGGGCAATGGTTCTCAGTATGTCAAGGCAAACTGGATTAATAATATTGGTAACCTCCTTTTGGCTCCTTTTGCATCATCAACCCATGGAGGTCTGTTCATGTGATCATATATTCAGCCAGTGCGAACTTGGACCTCCTGGACCAGAACATCGATTTTCCTCCATCTAAAGCTGCTGCTGTCTCCTTCGTCCATTGCGAAATGAAATTTACACTCACTTTAAAGGTGATGACAGGAGGCGGGACAGAGGAGTACTTGTGCCAGGCTGCGGCCCCTGCACTGTGCACGAAACTTGCAAAATGCACCTGACACACCCTGCACTGCACTTGCGCTTGGTCTACGAAATTATAGCCCCTTATGTTCAAGTCTGTGGAAAAGAATTTCTCCTCGGGGACAATAAAGTCTGAAGTCGAAGATAAGTGAGAGTGAGTAAGTGGAAGAAATAAAGATGCATCAACACAGGTGTGTGATGTATTTCAGGCTGAGAAACAAACATGGGCTCACTCTCACTCTACCACTTTATCCTCTACATGAGGGTTGCAGGGGGCGTTGGTACCTAATCCCAGCTGACATAGGGCAAAAGACGGGGTACACCCTGGACAGGTCGCCAACCATTGCATTGATGATTTACAAATAAAAAAAATGTCCTCACATATTTATGATTTGAACTAGGGCTGAAACAAATATTCGAGTAACTCGAATAATTCGAGTACAATAATTCATATCACCAGAGTGCATCTGTTTTCATATTTAAGTTGTCGTATAACTCCCGCTTTGTAGACTACTGTGCAGTTCCGGTATCTTTGTTTCACGCGTACTGTTGTGACAGACACACACTTCCAGCCTTCCAATTTAAGGTGGCACAAGTTGTTATTTGTGGAAATGGTGGAAAATGAAGATACCGGTGTGCGTAAATGACAGAAAATGTCTAAAGTTTGGGACCACTTCACACTAAGAAAGGTAGACAACTTAGTGCAGTGTATACACTGTAAAACAGACCTGGCCTACCGTAACAGCACTTCGTCAATGCTGCAGCACCTGAACCGAAAACATCAACACGTGAACTGCATTTCTCCAAGTGGACCTCTGCAAGGTAATGTATTTTAACGATTGCTAATTGATATTAACACTAGCGCTTATTAGAATGTTCAGTAGCTGTAATTATTTCTAGCCTGTGTTATGAGTTGATAGTATCGAGAGCATGTAATTCATCCCACCTCAACTCTCCCTCCCTCCTGCGTGTGCACACATTGATAATGTTTGATTACTTTTTGATAGGTTACATCTTAATACACGCATTGTCCACACATAAGGCAGTAATAATAAAGGAAACAGATGTGCAAATCTACAGTTATTAGCATACATATCTAGTTTATAGCATTTGTTGTACAAATCAATATTTTTTTTCCCCCCACAGCACATCACAGCAGCGCATGGACAGTTTTGTCCGGACAGGTCCCTCATGCACTGTGGAAGAAGCTGCAGTTTTCACCGACAGCATTTTGAATATGCTCATCACAGACATGCGCCCACTGTCCATGGTGGAGGACACAGGCTTTAAGAATATGATTAAAGCTTTCAATCCCAAATACACCATTCCCTCAAGAACACATTTCACAAATATGATGGAGCAGAAGTACTCAGAAATAACAGAGAAATTAAAGAGTGTTCTTAAGGAGACAGAATATGTTGCACAACAGACATTTGGACGAGTGTGGCCACAGAGGCTTACAAATCACTTGTCATTTTTTATTTTTTTTCCAAATATCTCATAACTCTATCACAGAAAAGTTGATTTCTGGAGCCAGTAAGTTAAAGGTTGTTCTCATGATTGTTCAGTTGAAATAAAACCTTTTTTGTGAGGAATAACGGCCAATTGCTTGCTCATTTTAAGTGGTCTTTTATGCTGCATAACACAGCATTGATATTGCTGTTTAAAAACGCAAAAGAATAATTTATCCAATTACTCGATTAATTGTTGAAAAAAATCGGTAGAATACTCAAATCCCAAAATATTCGATAGTTGCAGCCCTAATTTGAACAACAGATACAAAAATAAAACACTACTTCTACAATTAGTTTTGTATGATTTTTTTTTTTCACAGCAAATAGTTTTCAACATGAAGTAGTAGAACAAACAAAGGTTTGATCAGGTGAAATAAAGCTGCATATTTTTCCAGAGTTTTAAATACACAAATGTAAATAAAGCGGTAGAAAATGAGTGAGAGTGAGAGTTGAAATTACATAGTAAGTCCCTGACAATATTAAATAATAAAGTATACAAAAGATTCAAAACTATGTTAATCTAAGTATATCATAATGAATCTGTGCATCAGTTGTTCTTTCCAATTGAGAATCTAAAAATCTAAAAAAATTAATAGTCTTAATACAAGGCGACATGATGTGCAGTTGTGTATCTTGTCTTCCTTTGCGACAGTCTTGTTTATACCACGGTATTTTGTTTTCTTGATTATTGTGACAGCCCTGTCACAATAATCATATATGTATTCACATTTTGGATATATTTTCTACTTTCAATCCCTTACAATCCCTTACAATTAAGGCATCCACAAAGCTATGGAGTTCCACAAAGCTCGTTGCTTGGACCGATACTTTTTACCTTATACATGCTTCCTTTAGGGAACATTATTAGAAAGCATAACATACAGTTTCATTGTTATGCAGATGATACACAACTTTATTTATCAATGAGGCCGGAAGAAATAAATCAAGTTGTTCAACTCCAAGAATGGCTTAAAGACATTAAGTCCTGGATGACCTGTAACTTCCTACTTCTGAACTCAGATAAAACTGAGGTTATTATAGTCAGCCCTTAACACCTTAAAGACAAATTTTCTGACCATGGCGTCCAGTTCCACTGTAAGGAACCTTGGAGTTATTTTTGACCAGGATATATCATTTGACTCATATTAACCAAATTTCCAAAATCCTTAAAGGATGCTGAAAACTACTTAATGCTTTTGTTACATCAAGATTAGATTACTGTAACTCAGTACTACCTGGATGTTCTATTAGGTCTGTTAAACTCTTCATTTTATTCAAAATGCTGTAGCACGAGTTCTGACAGGAACTTGTAAGAGAGACCACATCACTCCAGTGTTAGCTTCTCGACACTGGCTCCCTGTACAGTTTAGAATTCAATTTAAAATCCTCCTCCTCACGTACAAAACACTTAATGATCAGACCCCATTATATCTTAAAGATCTATTTTCACCTTATTATCCCAAGAGATCACTTTGGTCCCAAAACGCAGATTTACTTGTAGTTCCCAGAGTCCATAAGAGTAGAATGGGAGGCAGAGCCTTTAGTTACCAGGTTCCTCTCCTGTGGAACCAACTGCCAATGTCGGTTTGGGAGGCGGACACTCTCTATATATTTAAAGTTAGAGTTAAAACCTTCCTTTTTGATAAAGCTTATAGTTAGAGCTGGCTCAGGGAAACCTGAACCATCTCTTAGTTATGCTGCTGGGGGATTTCCTGTGGTGCACTCACACTCACTCTCTCACACTCAGGGTATGAATGTGACTTAATTATGTGTCATTAACCTTATTTTTCTTTCTCTCCCAAGTCTGTGTCTGCTTCCTTCCTTCCATTCTCTCTCTCCCTCTGTCCTCATTTTGCAGGCTACAGGATCCAGAACCAGTTTTGATGATATTATTATTACTATTATTATTATTATTATTATCACTAACAATAATACTGCTGTCATTATTAATATGCTTTGATTAAAAGTTCATTAGTACAATTTCTTCAATAATCTCTGCTGCTGCTTGTATAATTGACACTGTAGTTCTATAAACATGACATAACTGATTCTAGACTTGATACAACTGTTGTATATTTGCTCCTGGTCTCTCTCTTCTTTCTCTCCCTCACCTCTCTTTTTTTCTTTCTCTCCCCGTTTCTGTCCCCCACCTCTCCTCTGTCCCCCATTTTCCTCTCACCCCAACTGGCCGAGGCAGATGACCACACATCTTTGAGTCTGGTTCTGCCAGAGATTTCTTCCTGTTACTCATAAAAATTTAACACAATTTGAATTCTAATTAGTGTTAAAACATCAACACTGGGATAAAGGGTCCTAGATCACAAAATAAGACACATGATAATAAAATAGACACATATGAAATTACTGTTCCAGTGTGCCACACAAAGAAATGTGAGACAGGCAATGTAAAAACAAGATTAAAGACTATAGCTTCATATAGCTACACAGTACTGTATATACAGTACGTTTACTAATGTTTTTTTTTGACATTATTTTGATATATAATTGTTTGCTTTCGAATGGAGTTCATTTTGAAAACCGGAAATAGGACTGCTTAATATGGCTGTTTTTACTAGAATTGACGTAAAGAGAGAATACACTTCAAATTTAGGAGCGACTGGTAGGACTGGGTGTGTTTTGCTTGAGGGAGTTTTGCCTGAAAACTGAGGGAGTTTTTCCTGAGGACTGAGGGCGTTTTGCCTGACAACTGAGGGAGTTTTTCCTGATGACTGAAGGCGTTTTGCCTGAGGGAGTTTTGCCTGATAACTGAGGGAGTTTTTCCTGAGTACTGAGAACTGAGGATGTCCTAAAATGTACACCGTATGGGAGGCATTCATGAAAGCTCATGAATCTCATTACTTCTGCGAAAACCACAAACTAAAATGCTTGCTGCTGTTGTCACTTTGTGATAATCAATACACCCTATGTGATACAAAGTTTTTTGCCAAAAAGATCTCTGTTTTGAAAATTGTAGTTAAAGCTGTAGCATGTAACATGTAACACAGCAGTTCACATAATGCTTATTTTATGAACTGAGTATAGAGATGTTTAGATCCTGGTGACAATAAACCAAGTGGAGTTATCCTTCGGGGAATGAAAAAAGGAGGAAGAAACAACATGACAATGAACTGTGGGAATAGCAGTCAGGTAACTCTCCTTTCCGGGTGGGAGAGTGGGAGGGACTAGTCTGTGTTTGGCCTACATTAACAGGGCGCTGAGCCCTGGCTGAACCCGGGTCTCCGTGTGCATCTTGCTGGCTTCTATAATTTTAGTTACAACTGCACTTATAAAAAATGGAAAGTAATGGATAAATATTGACTTAGATTGCATTTTGTTTGCTTGAATAGCCCACAGGCAAATATAGATGCAGATATCTTAGTGAATAAATAAAACTCGTATTTTTATGACAATGGTTCCATGTCCCAGGAATGTCTAAGTAGTTTGGCCATCATGAGCATCAACCATGATGTGGGAAAGCAAATATCATATGACGACTTTATTGATGATTTTGCATGTTTACATGCTCAACATTTAAGATTGTATGATTGTTTGTTTCATTTGTTAGTTTGATTTGATTTGGTCTGAATTTATTCTTAGTTAGACCAACAGGTGGTGACATAGCAATATGTTTAAAGGGGGCATGAGTGGAACCACTGGGTGTCAGGTGCGACTGTTGAAAAGTTCATTTAGGAGGGCCCCTTAGAATTTTGCCTAGGGCCCCATGGAGGTCTGAACTGGCTCTGAATACTCCACAGTCAGGTCAGATACTATTGTTTGACAGAGCCACATACAGACACAGTTAGGTGTAGAACTTTGAACTGTGTTAAGAGCTTTGAACGATGAAAAAGGATAACAAGAGGATGAGACTGAGGATGTGAGAGGCTGAGAAAAACTGCTAAAGTACTTTGAACTTTGATTAAGAACTTAAAACTGTGGAGGGCATAGCCTGCCAGAAATTAAAGCCACAAGCTCCTTTGGTTTTAAGCTATGACTTTGCAACACTCAAAAATGTCCACCTGAGGAACACTTATGCTAAGCAGCTTGAGGCTGGAAAGTGACCACTTTTAAAGTGGTCGATAGAATCTTGAAATCAAATTTAACAAAGATGCTATGACAGCTAATATGACTGTGCTCTGTGGCCAGACCATCTGGTGATGCCAGTAGCTACAACATACAGGAAAGCTTCTAAAAGCTGAGGTGGGTGCACCAGTCAAATCACTTTCTCCTCATGCAGTACTGATATAATCAGTGTCGTCACATTGCAGTAGTTACTTCAGGAGGTACAATGTCATCTTGTTTTATAGAGTTAAACTGGGAATGAGCTGGTTAAACAAATAGGATGGAAACAAACGCAGTTTAAAGGGTTTGTCCACAAATTCTTGCTCATGTTGTAAGCTCAATGTGGGTGATGTTTGCTCTCATGCAGTTTCGCAGCTGCCCATCATGTGCTTTTCGGAAATTATAACAGTTCGAGCAATGAAGTTGTCCTTTCAAGCAGAATGTTGTCCACCTTCCAAAGACACCAAACCTAGCAACCTAGATTCAGTCTTCTGGGCCTGTTTTCACTGACACACTGAGCAGAGACCACATCACATCCTCTGAGTGCCAATCTAAATAAATGACCCAGAGCCTGTTGACTGTTTTTATGTCCTGTCTCTAAGAGGTCTGTCTCAACATCAACCAACCCTGAACACTGCTCAACAGCTGCTGCTGCTGTGAAGCTGGCTGTGAGTAGTGTGTAGTGGGAACTCTTTAAATCTTAAAAGTTTAACCCTCCTACACTTTTTTCTGTTTGCTTCAACTGTTTGCCTGACCTTTGTGTAGCCTTTATACTTTGTTCTCACCTACGTTATGTTGATGCATAGGATACTGTGTTGTTCTGGTACCAAACTGGTTTTAGCCTCTCACAGAACTATAAAAGTTCTGTTTCTTTTTGGATTTTTGTGACTATTTATACTTTATGTCATTGTGGGGCCTACTTTGCAATGAGTAAACTATAAAATTATCCTCTGAATTCATTACATCAAATCTCACCAAGCACAATTTTATTATTCCTTATGTTGGTGTCTACCATTTTGCTGAGGACTGTTATATTCATGCGGTTTATATTTCATCACCCTTCCAACAGCACTTGTAGGCAACTATACAGACATCTGTGAGCAGCCCAATTTGTGACTGAATGGACCATAACCTTCACGGGTTAAGGCAATATATGGGATGCAGAATGTATGCATGAAATACCAGACTGATGTGTATTTTTGCATGAATGGAACTGTGAGCGTTTGCACTTTCTTTTCATGTGCACTTGGCTTCCTCCCACAGTCCAAAAACATGGAGGTATGGTTGATTGGACACTAAAGTGAATGTAAGTGTGAATGGTTGTCTGTCTCTATAGGTTACCCCTGTGATAGACTGGTGACTTGTCCAGGGTGCACCATTTCTTTCACCCTATGTCAGCTGGGATTGGCTCCAATTCCCCCGCGACCTTGATGTGGAGGATAAAGCAGTAAACAATGGGTGAGTGAATGGAATTGTGAGAATTTATGTGTTACCAGAACACATGCAAAAGTCACAGCAGATATGAAATGTGGAAAATAATAGGCCTGGGTCATACTTTTTATGTCTGTATGTTCGCAGAGATCCACAACTGTCAACATGACATAAATGTCATAAATTTGTTTGCAATGTTGTATACAAACCAACCATGGGAGAATGTGAGTACTGGAACTCTGTGTACTCTGACTGTGCAAGTGTAGCAAAACACTTCCCTGTCCAGATGGTGGTCCACTTGTCTTTGAGTCACAAGAGACAATGAAGAAGGTTACCACAGAAACATGCTTCAGTACTAAAAGAATAAGAGGAAATTCAGGCAAACTACTGGGGAGAACGTACCATTACTAAAATAGAAAGTAAAATTGTGCAGAACATTGGACTGTGGTTTTGGCACACCACACACTAGTCACCTCTTTGACTCCCAGACAGATTGATCATTATTACATGTCATACCTCTACTCTTTTACCCTGTTTACCCTGCCTAAAAAGGTCTCACACAGTTATAGTGCAGTGACTATGTCAAATAGAAAGTACATCAGCAACCCAAACTAATAGAAACAATGACCAAAAACATGGCCAGATGTGTTTACATAGACATCTGGAAGTCAGCTTGGTGAACTAAATTAAGGTTGCATTGAAGGCCTGTGGGCAGGATGGATCAGATGAACAGTGAGTAGCATTTGTCTTCAAGTGTATTCTCTCTCTCTCTCTCTCTCTCTGGAATCTCTGTGTTTGGTTTGCACCTCCTCCTGAGGCTTTTTATCTGCTCCATTATGTTTGTCAGTATGTCTACTGTTTGCTGCTGAGTCATGAAAAATGGCATCAAAAACAGAACTTTATCAGATACTCATGTATACAGTACATAAGTGGGGTTTATTTTTAACGTGATTTATGAATGAAAAGTAAACTTTAGAGAACGTTTAACTTTCTCAGCTCAGACCTGTCTTTTGAAAATCATCTGTCACTTTGAACATGTTAGTTTATGATATGACTGAAGCATTCCTGTCGTAGGGTATCCGTGACAGAAGGTCTTTTTCAAGGCAGAGGACGTGAGGCAGGAACTTAGTTAAAGATATAGTTTATTTTGTGCAATATTTACATTGTTGGTTTTCCTTCTTTCTCCTCCTTTTCCTTTTTTTAAAAAAAAATAATGACACAATGGTAAAGTAACAAACCAAAAAAAAAAGAAAAATGCCAACGGCAATTAAACTCCAATGATACCAATGGCCGATGAAATACCAGCTAGCTTGAGCAGCAATAGCTTGTCCTACATTGTCCCGTACACTGAGACCTACACCTACTTACAACAGGTCTTTTCACAACAAAAGCCTCCTTCACACTGAAACTGTACCCTTTTATAGGGAACCCACTCCCGCGCCTCGGTGGACCATACCACCTACTCAGGCGAGACGGGGTAATACCAAGCCTGCAAATCCAAAATATCAAAGAATAAACAAATACTCCCCCATAACAACGTATAAATATATTCCCCTGGTACCGGAGACAAAACCGCACCAACCCCTACTACAATTAAACACAGGACAGAAAACCATACGACTGAGGTGATACCCTTGGGTGGGACGCGCACTGCTCCGAGAACGCGCCTGGCCCACAGAGTCACAGCATAAATAGCAGACAGTGAAGGTGCTCGCTCCCTGAAATGCTGCCGGTGGAACACGTAAGTGATTTCTAAACTTGTTATTACGACATCAAACAATGTTTTATGCTGTCGGAAGAGAATGTTGCACAGAAATCATACCTGACTGGAGACCTGCGTTCGTTGTTATCTGCCTTATAAACTAAACACATTGCTGTGGTTCAGCGCGTGCACTCACCAAACTCCGTCACAAATGTGTTCCGCGCTGCCAGAGGAAATATAGACAATACAGCCCGATGGTAGGCAGACACGCTTCAGGATATTACTGTTCGGTATGATACAATGGCACACTCTATCCCTCAGCGACAAATGTTTCCCCATGAGTCGGGTCTTACGTGATAGCCCCGTGATGACGTGATGTCGGGTCACGGCATCACAATCCCAAAGCTGGGGTTATCGAAATGTTCTTTCGGGGGCTTTAATGCAATATAAAGAATCACTAACTTATGCAACTACATTATCAACTAAATAATTGCAAATTGAACTATAAAAATCACACAATAGAGTGCTCAGCTAGGACACAAGGAGACAGTCTTAGCAATGCACTCACTGCTTGCTCGGATTCATGACTGTCTTCGCATAGTCTGAGTTGACTTCCTGCTTAGTCAATGTATTAAAACACAAACTGAACAATTTACAAAGTAATATCTTCCTTTAACTCAATTATATATATTATTCATAGACAGTAAAAGAGCAGCTCAACAATTAACACGTTATCTGTCTACACTTGTGGACAACACCGCCTGTGATCACTGTGTAACAGGCTCACCATTTAATATAAAACAAAACTCCACAGCCAATATAACACAGCCATAGTTAGCTACATTAGCTTGAAGGCTAATGACAGTTAGCTAACCCTTATTTTACTATTATGACCATTCACACAGTGTACAATGTAGTGTCAAAAATGAACCATTTAAGATAGTAGTATTTTGTTTTGTAGCAACTGACATATACATATATTTGTATAAGTATCACTGACACAAAAATGTTCTAAAGTAAGACATGTCAAGCATTCTTGGGGGCCTCACTGTGGCCACAGGGGCCAAAAGGAGCCATTTAGTTGGCTTGTAAACCTAGGTCACACTGCAGGACTTTCAGAGTCGGAGGATCACGGTACTGTCATCTACATGTGAACTCGTGTTTTTTGAGCTGCTGTGAGTTCACACTACATGGGGGATGTTGACAGGTCATACATTGCATGACACGTGGTAACATCAATCAGTAAACCTTTATTGTGGCAGTGATGTCTGTGATTGATGTGTCACACTTTGATGTCAATTTTGTCTTTTCGTTTCCTTTCTCATGAGCTGCAATTGTGTGCCTGTTTGGGTTTTAGACACCATCGACCAGTCTCTTGGATACAGTACCATCTCTGCGTTCAACAGGTGCCTCTGCATCATTAACAGTATTCACTCCATCATCATCGTCACTCATGTCTGGAAGGACACTTTCAGCATCTGAGATCACATCAGGCTCATTGTCACTTTCAGCATGTTCAGACACACTCTCATGCTCATGAGCAGTATCCACCACTGGCATCACATTCTC
This sequence comes from Brachirus orientalis, assembly GCA_016785285.1. Lineage (NCBI taxonomy): Eukaryota > Metazoa > Chordata > Actinopteri > Pleuronectiformes > Soleidae > Brachirus > Brachirus orientalis. Next base: position 89,966 of record JAFBJR010000599.1, read on the forward strand.
ATAAACCCTCTCAGAGACATGATCTCTAAGATCATCAAACTCCGACCTCCATCTGAATATGGATAGTAATTCAGACTCAGACCCACTAGTCTCTTCTTCCACTAAATGACTTGTGATCTCTTGAGGTTCCAAATTACTTGGCCTTCGGGACACAGACTTTTTCTGAGTCCTAGTTACAGGTCTCCTGGTTGGCTGTGGAACATCTGACTCTTCGGATATACTAACTAAACTACCAATTGGCAATCTAGCCTCTCTGCCAAACATGATCTAATAGGGTGAAAACCCTGTGGCGTCATTCTTAGTGCTATTGTGCGCATGTACAAGCTGGCTCACATTGCGACTCCACTGGCGCTCACGCGTGTCCCTCAGGGTCCCCAACACAGAGAGCAACATTCTATTAAAACGCTCTGGTTGCGGGTCTCCTTGGGGATGGTAAGGGTCTTCCGTGATTTACAGATCCCCAAAGTCCTCAGAAGCCCTGTAATCAATCGGCTTTCAAAATCACGGCGCTGGTCTGAATGAATTTGGGCTGGGAGGCTATAATGAACAAAGAACCTCTCAACCAAGACCTTAGCGATTGTCACAGCTCTTTGATCTTTAGTAGGATATGCTTGCGCATAGCGACTAAAATGATCTGTGACCACCAATATGTTTGCTAACCCACTAGAGTCCGGGTTCTAAAGACAAAAATTCTATACAGACAAGCTCCATAGGACCCTTGGAGGTTATCTGGTGTAACGGAGCAGCTCGTGAACAGGGACTCTTCCACATTACACACCTCCCACAGTTTCCTATGTATCTCTCCACAGTCTGAGCCATTTTCGGCCAATAGAACCTGTCCCTTATCAGATCTACCGTCCTCTCCACCCCCAAGTGCCCCATATCATCATGCAAAGCACCACACACCTGCATTCTGAACTTCTTGGGTAGTAGAAACTGGCGTTTCTACTACCCAGCTTTACGTGTCACTCTGTACAACAATCCATCTTGAATTCTCAATTTCTGACTTTCACGTTTCAACAAAGCGATATCAGGATTAGAGTCACCTGAGTTAGACGGCCACTGGCCAGTGTTCAAGGCTTCTCTAACTACTGATTGGAAAAGCAGTGAGTAGTCTCACTCTTAGGTTCTCCTTCAGGCCCATCCCCATCTTTGGCTCTCTTGAGTGAAGCTATAAACCTCCTAATCACCTTTTTCTCATTCTCATCAGATGAGCACTTAGTAGCGATATGGCCGTCTTCCCCACACCTGTAGCAGAAGTGGTCATCGTCACCTCTACGGCTCTGTGCATGCCCAGGTGAACTACAATAAGCAAGCTTAGTCCCAACAGCGGCAACTTTGGCAGCTGGCTCAGCTACATTAGCCTCCTTAGCCTTTAACTTATTGTTCCACCTTCTGACATTTTTACTCAAAGCAACAGACCTGTTGCCAGATTGGAGAGTCTGGGCTGTTGACACAGAAGCAACAGCTCCCTCAGTGGAGGACTGTTTCTCACTCATCTCAATCACTTGGGTTCTTAAGGCTTTAAACTCAGCCTTCAGCCCTTCAATGTCCACCCCTCATCCCCAGTAGCAACACTCTGAACATGAGCATTCACTCTCTGTCGTGTTTGCTGCTCTTCCTCTGTTCTGATCTCAGAGAGCAAATCAAGAAAATTGGGCGGATCATCACATCTCTCCTTTAACCGTAGCTGCAGTAACATCAAGTCTGAGTCAATTGCGCCACGAAGTAGCTGCTCTACTCTCACTCTGTCTTTATCTTGCGTCATAACCCCACCTTTCTTCACCACTTTTGGCCAGAAAAGGTTCAAGTCTGCAGACATAGTCTTACAGTTTCTCTCCAGCCTTCTGCTGAATGAGGCAAAAAGAGAAATAAAGGTCTTCTGCAGATTCTGCCGAACCAAATGCACAATCCGGCGCATCAAGAAACTCTGCAGCAGTGGCACCTTGCTTACTGAGGCGCAAAGACTTCACCTCTAAAGCAGGACCTCTTAAACATTCCAAGATTCAACGTCTCTTCTCCTGTTCAGTCAAATCGCTCTCTTGAACCATTAGAGTGGCCTGAACAGGCCAATACTCCATAGACTCTTCCCCTGCGGGAGTAGGAGTGATGCCTGAAAAAACATGTAAGCAGCGATAACCATAGCCTTCAGCCTGGCTTTTATTAGTTCGGCTGACAACATCGACCATAGCCCGTAGAACAGACTCATCAGGTTCTCATGTAGGGGCGAAAGGACTGCAAAAACCTTTCAAGTCAGCCATCGTCTTACCTTCGGTTGTCAAAAAGTCAAGCTCCTATTGAAAGGAGGAGCTTGTTCAGCTGTGACAAGGTGAGGAGGATCGTCAGCAGGAGCTTGATCAGCTACTATGATCCTCACTACCTGCAGGCCTAACTTCAGGGGGAGCCATCGTCTTACCTTCGGTTGTCAAAAAGTCAAGCTCCTATTGAAAGAAGGAGCTTGTTCAGCTGTGACAAGGTGAGGAGGATCGTCAGCAGGAGCTTGATCAGCTACTATGATCCTCACTACCTGCAGGCCTAACTTCAGGGGGAGCCAAGTTAGCACTAACCACTTCTTGGCACTCACACAGGACTAATAGGCCAGCAGCATCACTGCTAAATCTCCTGCCCCTTACCCTAACACGTCCCCAACAACGGACAGTATGTAGGGCATCTTCAGTTTTACCCATTGCTAAATCTTCACTAACTCCAACCACCAGTATAGCGTGGCTGACGTTAATACTTTCCCCCCTGCACCAGAAAAATAGCTAGAAAACACTAGAGCAAAGAAACAACATTACTATTAAAACCCCAATCCCAGCGGTTATCTATTTTGTGTAGCGCCCGTAATGCCCACTATGTGAGGCATGTAAATAAGTAACCTACCTACTGGGCGCCCTGAGTTCGTAATACTAACAATAAGAATAATAATAACACAAATGTATATCTGTGGGGTTTAGCTCTATACTCCAGTTACTCACCAGCTAGCAATGTTTTTAAACAAATCAGAAACTTCCACCACAATGAATTCAAGTCAAATAAAATCTTTTACTGTACTTATATTGTACCTTTTGTAGAAAAAATAAAAGACATTAACCCTTTATTCACTTCCTGACCATCTGACAGGGTCCCAAGTTGAATGTGAATGCTAATCTCAAGGCCAGACTGTGCCTTGATCTCTATGACAATGTGAAGGTCTGGGCAATACTGTCAGGCTGACTGGATTACCACCTATGCATTCAACTACACTGTTATGCTGAAGGGAGTTTTTTGCAATGTCACCATTTTACTTTTGTGAAAATGAGTGGTGTAATAAGTAGTAATGACAGGCCCTTGTACATACAAGTTATGAATAACACACACAAACAGGTTTCCATGACTTCAGAGGACACTGCATTGACTTACATTAATTTCCTGAAGACTGACTCTAACCTTAACCATAATTACTAGTGCCCTATCCTAACCTTAGCCTAACCCTAACCTCAGCCTAACTTTAAAGCATGTCTTTAATTTAAAATGTAGTACTTAATTAGGATGAACACTGACTGAGACAATAACTTCATTACATCACTCCTATTTGATAAATGGCAAGCAGTCATATAATAGTAGCAAGTCTATAGAGCACACTGAGAATGACTGCAGCTATAATTAAAAAAAAAACAGCACCTTACAAAAACTGATCCAATAGACAATCTGCATAAACTAAAACATAAGATGATTTTACTGCAGACAACAGCCTTATTTTGCCATAGGTCATACACACAAAATCAACTGGCTTTAACCACACCAGACAATGAATTATATGCTCAGCAGCAACTTGAAAAGGTAATTATTTCAGCCACGATGTCCTGCTGAACACACTGACAAAATCCTCCACCGTCCACAATAATGGTGTAGGTATTTAACTGACTCCTCAGGCCATTTGATCAGCCCTTGCAGTAGAGGGTCACTTACTTAGTGGGTCACAACTTGAAGAAATTTTCCACAATTTAGTTGTCCCAATATTTCCCTGTGTCCCTGAAAGGATAGGTTGCAAGTACCTAGTGTCAGTGTCACATTCACTAAAAAATGTGCTCCAGCATTTGTTTCCAAATAAGTTTGCACGTCTTACGTCAGCCGCGCATCAATGGTGTCATAAGGTTTGCACTGTTCACACAACACACAGGCTCGAACATGTAACTGGGAGGAACCATGGAGTTACATTTAACTAGACAGATGCCCCATTGTGGAATACAAACTCTGTTGCACAGCATAAATTATAAATCACAGGCTTGGATTCTGCAGGCCTGGCTGCACCTGTTGTACTGCCTTTAGTTATACCATTGGTGAAAACCAAACCAGAGTTAGATTGTTTTTTTTTTTTTTTAGATGTGTCATAACAGCATTTCTAAAGTGACTTTAAGGTGTATTCACACAAGCCTCCTTTTGTACAGTTAAATTGAACCCTTGTGCATTTACTCCCTTAGCAAGCTTTGTTTGGGTGTGTGAACGTAGTCTGAGACTTAGTCTGAGACCAAACGACCAAACTCTGGTTCGGTTGAAAGAGGTGGTCTCAGACCGCTTGCAAGTGAATTCTATAGCAATTCATCACTGGTGTGAAGTCTCATGGTTCTCATCTTCAACAGCAAATTAGGAGAAAAGAGAACCAATAGGCTGCTGACAGATATAAATAAGAATGGCACATCCATCCTCTGGGTCTGACAGGGTCCATCACTTTCTCCTCTCACTTCCTCCTCCACAGGTTAACTAGCACATTTGAAGGCACATCTTCCCTCTAAAGACTGGGTGCAGTGCTCTGGGCTAACAGTGCTAGCTCGGCTAAATGTGATGTCTTACCTACAGAGGAGGAAGAGTTGGGGCATCACAGGAGAAGAGAGGGATGCATTAAGTTCTCCTTAGTGATTCTCCTCCTGGTTGTCTCAGCTCCTCACTGTGGAATGTGAATGAGAACACTGAGGCTGTAGCTGCTTCACCTTGCCCTCACCCACCTGCAGAGCCTTTGGGGAGTTATGAGGACATTTCTGTGTGGTTTTTTTTGTCATAACCAGGAAATGGTCATCATCAACTCACTTAACAAAGCATTCTACATGCACTGCTGACATGGGTGGTGGATAACAATTATATTACACAGATTTTTAGTGGAGGCCACACGGTTGGTGTAGTGGTTAGCCCTCTTGCCTCTTTAGCAAGAGACCCGGGGTTCGCGACCCTGTCGGAACAAAGGCTTGAGTTTGCATGTTCTTCCCATGTGTGTGTGGATTCTCACTGGGTATTCCAGCTTCCTCCCACAGTCCTAAAACATGCTGATTTGGGGATTAGGCCGATTGGGCACTCTGTCCACCCTGCCTCTCGCCCTATGTCAGCTGGAGTTTGGCACCAGTGCTCCCCTGTGACCCTCAGTGGAGGATAAAGCAGTAGAAAATGAGTGAGTGGGTGAGATTTTAGTGGACCACACAGAAAGTATGACCTGGGCCTAATGTTGTTAAATGCTGTAAAACACAACGTATTGTAATGTATATAACAGTTGGGCTCTCTTTTACAGTTGATTTAAATTTTCTCTTACCTACAGACCTGGATCTCATAATATCAAGCCAGATGTCCTCTCCCAAAAGTTTGCACCCGAAGATCCCATTCTAGAAACCGATGCCAACCTCCCATTAGGTCAAGTCATTGCCTCTCTTACCTGGCAAATTGAGTGTACTATTAAGGAGGCCCACACCTGCTGCTCATTCTTCTGATTGCCACTTTCCCCCCCACTTGCCTTAAATACCCAGTCTTCAGTGCCAGTCTTAGGAAGATTGTTTGTTTAACTTCTGTGGTAATGTCAAAGTCAAACCTGCCTTCGTCTTTGTATCTCTGTTTTTGTCCTCCTCTGCCCAAGATCATCTGCGACCTGTTGAGGGTGTACCCCACCTCTTGCCTTATATCAGCTGGAGTTAGGCACCAACTGCGACCCTCAGTGGAGGATAAAGTGGTAGAAAATGAGTGACTGAGTATTAGATTTGATTGTATTGTCATGTTACATAGGTACAAAAATATAATTTTTATTGTCAATGAATTCATAATTAAAACATAAAATGCATGTTTCAATTATGGATTATCTGGCTGTTTAATAGTCTTTGACCAGCAGGGGGTTTGTGTGCACATCAAGTCTTGAAGAATGAACCTTTTTGTGAACCATTTGGCTGGAAAACTTCATCCCATCATCACAAATCATCATTTTCTTTACTTTTCCTACTCAAACGTACTGTTTGCCGCACACACATAATAGCCCTGTCCCATTTAAGGGACGGAATCCCCTGAAGTGGGAAGTGGGAGTCATCTCCTCTATTGGCCTCGCACTTTGGAGGACCTGGAAGGTGCTGCGGAATGAGATGGTCCAGTCTACCACCTCACTTGTTACATTACTTTTCAGTTATGTCACCAACCGAAAGACACATTTCTTCACATTCACATTTCCATTCACATTTACTATTAATATTTTTGGCAATTGTAGTAGAATTAGTAGTTGTTTTTTTTTTTTTTTAAAATTAATCATTTTCAGTATGTTTTAGTTGTTTTGTATTAGTTTTCATTTTGATGTTATTTTGATGGAGCCTTCAGATTTGTACTTATTTTAACAATTGATTTAAGATTAATGCATATAGAGAACTTTCACTGCAGACGTTGGCGTGTTTCTCAGGCTGAAAGAAATGCATGAACAGGTAAAATAAACATGATTAAACTGAAATCTTTACCAAATAGTAACCCTAATAAATCTGGCAGGACATTATGAAGCTATACTACAGTCATGTTATAATTTTATACAGTATAATGTGATGTTACTAGATTAAATCAGCCAGATGTATATTATTTAATTAAAACTGAGCCCAAGCTAAAATCTACAGCAGTAAATGTAACATACACATTTATGTTGCAGTAATATAATCCAAGCACATCAGAAAAACACTGACAATGGACATGTCATGGTACCATTAGTACTTTTAGATATAAGCATAAAAGTTTTCCCTTGTAGAGTAGTTTACTACATACTGCACCAAGAAAATAACCCTAATCTTACTTTGATATAACAGTATATAAGAAAAAGTTTGTCATTAGCTGAAACGTTTTATTTCAAGATCTAGGTTACACATGTGTTTAAAAGCAAATATCAAGATTTTATTTGAACATTTCTTCACAGTCAAGAATACAGTATTGTAGGATCAACATAAGTTAATAAAATTAAAGATACTGTTATTGAACAGTCTATTTATTATTGTGTAATAACAGTGAAAAATGTAATAATCATTATTTACATTAAAAAATATAATTATGGACAATTCTTTCAAGAATTGAGAGGGGCCTATCCATACTCCTCTCATTCCTCTCCTCCACCTCCCTCTGCAGCCTCATGTCTTCCTTCATCCTCTCTGTCCCTATTCCTCTTATTGGGTCACCTCCACACCATCACCACCATCACTGTCGTCAGCATCCTCCTTCTCCTCTCCCCCGTCCTCCTCCGATTCACTCACTGCTGAACTTGGTCCTGGTCTGTCCTCAGGGATAAAGGCAATGAGGACAGGCGGAGCAATTGAAGTCAACAAAAACAACAATGAAAAAAATACTTTATTAATGCCATGATGAAACAAATATAATACAATGCTGTAAATTGACTTATCAAACTAATATACATACTGTATATGTACTTTATATTTCTTTTTTAAATAGTGCCACTTAATTGGCCTGCAAGGGGGTTACCTTGGCTTGCAGGTCCATTGTTTTCAAAACAGTACTAATCAGAGACAAAGAGAAGAAACATGTGTCAGTAATTTTGACACACAACATGTGTCAGTAACTTTACACATGGTACTGCCCCTTTTACAGAGTTAAAACGTTTTCCTATATTCTAAAAATAAGACCACATTTATATTTTAGGGACTGCTAATGCAATATTTCTGTATTACTGCCAGGTAAACGAGTTTTTTGGCCCCGGTGAACAGGCGATCGTTTTCACCTCTGAGCTGAATAAATTCAGCTGTCTGCTCCTTGCTGCTTACAACATATTAAAATAATAAAACTATGCTTCTTTCATATCACCAACTAAATTAGTTTACGAGGCAAAATAATCATTATACAAAATCGTCACATTTATGTCCAGCCAAGTTTAGCCTTTTAAGTTTTAAAACCAAAGTTTAAAAGTTACGGCGTGACTGACACTTCTTATTACCGGTGCTTACAGAACAACAGCAAATACACCAAACAGCAAATGCGGCAGCCAGTCGTTCCTGACTTCTGTTTATGGATTACATCAATAGCGGTAAGTTAAAGGCTTTTTAACTTTGTTTGATTTAAAACATCATACTTACATTTAAAAACGAATTTGCTCTGCAGCGAGACACGTCCCCCCACCATCTTACTTGTATTGGAAATGATTTTCTACCGGCGCGCAAAGAATTCTGGGATATGGTCGGCCGTGAAGGATCCACCAGACCTATCCTTCCCAGCCAAGCTAATGTCGACCGCATGCGTCGGCCGCATTTGAATGAGTCGACGTAGACCGTTTGAAATGGGACAGCCTACGTCGCTGCGCTGTGACACATTTTGACGACATCCGGACGACGAATCCACACTTAGCAGGATCCAGCCCCCGGATTGAGACACAGCTTGTGAGTCGTTGAAAGGTAAGAACAAAATGAGTCTTCAAAGAGTGAATGGTTGTCTGTCTCTGTGTGGCCCTGTGATGGGCTGGCGACCTGTCCAGGGTGTGAACCTGCCTCTCGCCCTATGTCAGCTGGAGTTAGGCACCAGCGCCCACCGCGACCCTCAGTGGATAAAGCGGTAGGAATTTTTTTTGGAGGTTTACACGTGGGACCTTTTGTCAAGCAGAAATATTTTTGTGTGCTCCATCATCATTACGTGACACTGTCACAACTATACTGATGCTTTACTGATAAACTTTGTTTGCACAGCACTTTTCTTAACAACAGATCAATCAGCTGTAAGTGCGGATCAATCAAGCCAAATCAAATATTACAAGGTGTTCACAAAAGAGAAAACACCATAGGAAAAACTTCTGACAGAACCAGAAGATTAGAGACAGACACAACAAATCAAAATGTCAACAAACAAACAATACCACAAGTTTGTTAAAAATAAAGCCAACAACAGGGAAGGGAACATGATCCAACAGCAAAATAACAAAACAAAAATAAAACACACAACAAGAACAAAACAATAGAACAATAAAAATGGGTAACCTAGATTTAGCCTCCATAAAAACATCAAAGGTAAAAATAGCACAAGGAAAAAATGGGGGACACTTTAGAGCAGACCTGAGCATTATATGGCCTGTGGGCCAAATGTGGCCCTTCCACCCTCCCTGACTGGCCCGCCTGAGGTTAATTAGAAATAATAATGGTAAATAACAGGGCTCTGGAGTGCACCTAATGTTTCCTGAGTTTCCCATACACTGATAGATGTGTGGTGACGGAATCAACGCTCGTGTATAATATTGTTCCGTTCATTCATCTCTCTATTACACACACACAGTTTAGCTGATTTTTCTGCTCCTTCTATCCACACGTGTGCAGCTTGAAAGTACTTCATAAAATAGATAGTCTGTGATTTAAAATATCTGCCCTGGCTCCACCTAGCACTTGTAATCTGATTCGCAAATTGTAGACTCAGGGGCCTTCCTGGTTCACTGACTACCTGTCATGCGCACAAGTGAGGACCTCTCCTCCTTGGACCTTTCTTTTGCCAACAACTGCCCATCCCACCCTCAAAAAAACAACTGAATTTGCTAGGAAAACAAAAACAGCCACCAAAAACAAATGAAGAAAAGGCCCATAACAAGGACGAGCACACAACAAGACAAGTGCAGTCATTGGAGAAGCTAACTTGATGCAACTTTTCTACTCAGCAGGTAAATACTTGTTATTGTTTATGTATATCTTTATTTCTTTTTACCTGAAACCTACACATCTGTTGGTAAGTGTAGCATGAGCACCAGGCAGTGTATGTCATGTTTCTGTTGTGTAGGATTTGGGTTAATGTTAGCTCTTTAGTAATGATAAGGCTAACTTCATTAGTTAGCCTTGTTTGGTTATAAAATAACCAAACAATTTATCTCAGCCTGTGTGGCACAAATTTGGGTGTTTACTCTTTGTTGTAATAATATAGTGTCGAAATATGTGTTCTCAAATTACAATGTAATTTACATTTCTGCTAAAAACTTTTACTGCTACTACACATGTAAACAATGCAGCACATTTTGTAGTTGCTACAATAGTTAACAAGCATAAGCATAAATTGTCTTGTCTTTTTAAAAATTTGATTTCTTACATATCATACTTACTAAAGGTTAAACTTAATAAATGGTCTTCTTTTTAATTATACTGCTGGATTATTGTTGAAATTAAATGTTTGTAGATTGCACTACATAGAAAGTTGAAAATATGAAATAAATTCATGTAACCAGATTTTTCCACTTACTTTGCATGTCCATTGCAGAGCTTGATGATTTCCATAACCACAATTATGGTTGTCTGTCTCTATGTGGCCCTGTGATGATCTGGCGACCTGTCCAGGGTGTACCCTGCCTCTCACCCTATGTCAGCTGGAGTTAGGCACTAGCGCCCCTTGCAACCCTCAGTGGAGGATAAAGCGGTAGAAAATGAGTGAGAGTGAGTGACTCTCTCTCTTGGAGAGGCAAGTCAGTAGGGGGTGTGTTAAGACATTTAAAATAGATATATAAATAATTGTACCTCTTATCAAAAGCCATCACTTTTTTCATCAGTTTATATTTTTAACTTGACCTTGTTGTATTTCAAGTGTTGAAACAAGATATTACCTTTCATGTTGTTAATAGTAGCATGGAAATGCACAGTAAAGTCAAACCCTATCTCAACCGACAAGAAAAATTTTATTTTATCACAAAATTAATAAAATTGTATTTTTTTTCTCAACATGTTATTGTTCAAACTTTAATATGTCTAATCACAGTTTTGTATGCTCTCTTGACAGGTCAGTCACTGCCATGTAAGTAGAGGCTAATGTGCTGTGACCACTAACCAGTTAACAAGTAACTGTCTGTTAAATACATTTATTTGTTTTTTTTTTTTTTTACTTTGTTTTATCTTTTTTTTTTGTCTGTTTGTAAAGTGTCCTTGAAAGGCGCTTATAAATAAAATGTATTATTATTATTAAATAAAATATATAAATAAAATAATAAATAAAGCTTTATTTATTAATTTAGATACATTTATGTATTGTGGGTCTAATACATGTATTCAGAGTATATAGTGTATTTTATAATTTTTCTTAAATGTATTTTGATAATACAGTATGGTGAAGTGATATTTTGGATTTCATAATAGTGAACTACATAAAATTTCATTCTAAAACAACATAAAGACAAAACTATATGACAATATGCATAAATAAAACAAATGATAAACTTGGTTGTTTACAGCATTTCCACTTCACCAATGTAGACAAATCCCTACATTAAGTTGTAAATAATTGTAATTAATTAATTAGCTTGTTGGGCCACATGGTTGGTGTAGTGGTTAGCACTCTTGTCTTTGCAACAACGGGCTTCTTTTGCTGTTAAAACAAATATCTGCAACATCTACAAATCAGTCAGAATGACATCACTTTTGCCATTCATGTGTATGTTGTTTGTCATTATATACTGTATATCTACATCAGCTCAGTGGTAGAGCGAGCTGTTTTGCAATTTGAAGGTTGTGGATCAAGTCCCGGCTCCGCTAGTCTACGTGTCATTGTGTCCTTGGACAAGACAACCCCACATTGCTCCCAATGGCTGTGCTGGCAGTGTGTGAATGGGTCTGAAAGATGAGTGATAGAAAAATGTGCTGTGCATAGATGCGCTGTGTGAAAGTGTGAGTGAAGGGGTGAATGGCAAAACTGAAGTGTAAAGCATATTGATGGGAACAACGGTTCTTTTAGGTGTACTGAATCTTTCAAATCCATTCATTAAAAAGATTTGTTCAATGAATCATTCAGTTCTTCCTGCATGACCGGAGCACAATGTCTGACTCACTCACTGAGCTGATGCACAGCTGAACAGGTTGTGTTTCAGCTCACTATCTCCAGCTGTTGGCAGTGCTATCACTAAATACACCAGAGTCCACTGTTAAATGTTAAGATTTTAGGAATTTCCTGTTTACGCGCAACAAACAAATCAGCTGATGAACCAGTTCATGTACTGTTTCCTCACAGTGAGAGATCTGTCTCACTTTGCTGTTTTTGTCATACTGCAGGTTTCAACAAACATGCAGCAGAAACTATGAAAGGTGGCAAGGTCAGAGTTCTGCACTTATAAATGTACAGTGTTGGGGGGCAAAACTTATTGGTAATAATTTGATTTAAAATAAAAACTGAATAATTATTATTAATTATTTATTTATTTAATATTTTTGAAAGATTAATGAAATATCAATTCGGGACTTGGGGCACCACCCTGAAAACAGGGAAAAACTATTTATGCCTTTAAAATCAGTCTACAAAATCACAGTAATTTACATCTGCTTATATCACAATTAAACAGTATTGAAGTAATGAATTCGAACACTGGCTCCCTCAACCCCCATTTGTTACAGTATACATGCACAAAAAAACACAGAGCTTTCCTTTAAGTGAATAAAATTACAATTTATTTAATCAAATGACACATGCACAGCAGTGAGGCTGTAGGCACGTGTGGCGTGTGGTGCAAGATGGATGGCATCTGTGAGCGAAGTCTCACAAAAGAATGAATGAGAGAGAGGGGAAGTTGAGAATGGTGTGTGTACAAGGAGGGAAGTTCAAACCATAGCGTACAGTATGAATGAACAAAGGATCACGTACAGGGAGAGCCAATGGCAGTTAATCTTGCATTAAATATAAATGTACAGTAATTAAATCTTGAATTTTTACGTTATCTACTCACTTGAAACATACACTTATGTTACTACATCTATTAGCTTCTGAAATGCCTAAGTGAAGTTAAATTAAGATATTTAAGTAATGTACACTGTCCTCTCATTACAGACCAGCCTAACGTTTAAGTTTGTGTTTACTGAGAAAGTCTGTTAAAACAACAGGGAACTAGACTGTGTGTCTTTATGTTCTCGCTTTAAGTGTGCTGTAAACATCTTATACTGACTGCATTAGCTTTTAGCAAGAGGGACACACGGAGAATCCCTCATTGAATGAGTGAGTGATTCATTCTGTATGTGTCTATGACTCTGCAGTGAGTGAACAAATCACTTTTGCCCCACCCACTACCACTGGCCGCTGTCTCACTCGAGTCGCAGCAGAGCACAGCTGATCTGTGAGATGAACAAATCGTTTCAGTAAGTGATTCAGTTTAGTTCGTTCACCCAAACGATTCATGAATCATTGGCAAATGAACCAACACTAGTGAAGCAGCTTTGAGTGGTGATCAAGACTAGAAAAGTGCATATAAGTACAAACCATTTTTCAGCAACTGAATTGTAGATCTCTCTAATTCCAGTTTCAGTTCTACAACGTAATTATGACATAATTCAAGTCCAAGATATCTTTTATTATTATTTTTTATTATTATTTGAAGATATCTACATTGATTAAGTTTCAAACAGTCGGAATGAAGTTGTAGATATTGCAAACTTTACTTTTGACTAGTAAGTAATGACATTATGGATATCAACAACAACAATTTGTAATCGTCACAATGATATTACTAGTCAAAATGCCATCATAGATATCACAGTTATGTAATGGTAATTCCAGATAGTCAAACATTTTGGATGCTTCCATTATTTGACTGTACAGAGAAATTAAATTATTCCATAAAAACCAAAAACTGCCAGGGTCAAAATTATTAGCCCCCTGATGCTAATGGTGAATTGTGTATTCTTTTTGTCGGACAACAGCCTGCAGTCATTTGTTTCAACAAGTCTCTGACACATCTCCTGCGGAATCCAGCCCATTCTTCTTTGGCAAATCTCTGAATCTCCTCCATATTTGATGGCCTTCTGGCAAGGACCTTCGTCTTCAGTTCATCCCAAAGATTTTCAATGGGATTTAAATCAGGACTTTTTGCAGGCCAGTCACTAACATTCACTTTGGACTTCTGGAGGTCGTTCTTCACCAGTAGCAACATACGTTTTGTGTCATTGTCATGTTGGAAGACAAAGCAATGACCCAGACCCAGTTTTGCTGCTGACTGCTTCAGGTTTTTCTTCAAAACCTTCACATAGCCTTCTTTCTTCATGATTCCTTCCACCTTGATGAGATTCCCAGTTCCAGACGCACTGAAGCATCCCCACAGCATAATAATCCCACCACCTTGTTTCACTTTGCATATAGTGTTCTTTGGGATGAAGAATGAAGGGAGAACTTCATTCTCCAAACATAAACAATGTCTCTGTGTACAAAGAGCTCTAGTTTCGTCTCATCTGATCAAAGGTGTTTCTTCTACAGAAGTGGAGTCTGCAACCCCACAGTCCATTTCTGTGCAGAACTCTAGTAGTTGTCTTCTTTGAGACTACAATTCCTGACTTGGCTCAGTCATTTACTTGTGTCTTGGCAGTTGTTCTGGGGTCTTTGGACACATTTTCGTCCTCCTCCAGGCTTGTTCTGTATCTGTATCGTGAATTTCTTGATGATGCTTCTCACCCCAGGTCTTGACACTTACAAATGCTGTGATAACTTTGTATACTCTAGATTCTTTCTCAAGTGACAGCTCAAATCCTTACTGAAGATTTTATATTATGTGTAAATTGAGAGATAACCCTCAGTTTTAACTTGGTTTTTAAAGTTTTGAGCATTACCCAGTTAAGAACATCATTGCTCAACAGTGGTTTGTGCTATGGCTCAATAAAAAATCAGTTCTTAAGGGGGCTAATAATTTTGACCCTGGTAGTTATTGTGGAATAATTTCATTTCTGTGTGCAAAGTCAAATAATGGAAGTATCCAAAATAAAACTAGGATGTTTGAAAAAGCTGTAACCTGTAGCGCAAGCAGTTCTGAACGGGTCCTCACTTGACCTACCCACTCCAAATTGTGGCCACCACAATGAGCGTGGGTCGAGCTTGGCCCCGCCCAGCCCTGCCCAACCCCACTCAGCCCCACTCAGGGTACTAGTTATTTTCAGCACCACCCCTACGCACATCAGGGCATGTGGCCACCTTGATGTGTGGAGCAACCAAATCACAGAGGGTGTTTGGCTTGAAACTTCGTATGGAAGACCAATCAGTCAATGTACGGCAAAGTTGCAGTTCGTTACCATACATTGACTGATCTGCAAGAAACTTATTAGTTATTAGGGTCTGAGCACACAATGTGTGGAGGTCCCTCTTGGAATTTCTCTGTTTATTCTTTTCATTTTTGAGGGCCTAAACAATTTTCAAAAACTCATGAAATTTTGCAAAAACGTCAGACCTTGTGAAAAATTACGTGAATGCTGAAGACATTTGATAACAGTGACAGAAAATATAAATAATTTCAGTGTCTTTATGTTTTCTGGAATATCTTTTACATAGAGGAGGAAAATATGACATTTTACATTTTTCTATGCTGCTCCAACATGGACTGTTATATCCACCTAAAATTTCATATGTGAGACTGCAGACGTGCCCTGAAGATGTCCTCCAAACAGGAAGTTGAACGTCCGAAACAGGAAGTGAATTTTTTTCAAACTAAGTTGCACTTTTGAGGACCTAAACATGCTCACAATGTCATGAAATTTAGCGAATGCATCAGACGTGGCGAAAATTTACTTCTGAAAGAGGTTTGGTGTGTCGGTTTGTTCGGAGGGGCTAAAAACTGACGCAAAAAACTTTCATTAGGTCAAGTGTTGCCGGGTTTAACGTATGTGAACGGAAATTGGTACACGTGTTTATCTGGTAGTGACAGTCAAAAAGGTAAATGAGGACCTATGGTCTAAACCCAACAGGAAGGCAGCCATTTTGGTTTGAACGCCGACGCGGAGCCGATTTTGGCGATTTTGCACCTCTGGTATTTGATAGAACTTGTTCTACAGTTTTATTGCGATCACCTTCAAACTTGGTGAGGTGTGAACAAGTTGAAGATCTAAAGTTATTGAAGGTTTTTCTTAATGTTGCATGGCATACATGATAGGGGGCAGCAAAGTCTGAACCAAACTTGCTATGATTGATTATAGTCCCGTCCTGAAGATGTACATATTAAAATATTTGATTTAGAAAACATTGCCCCCTGGTGGAGACAGTAAACATGGCATTTTACAGTTGTTCATGCTGCTCTAAAAGAATTGATCGTATCCACCTAAAACTTCATACATGACACCTGAGACCCCTCCCAAAATACATCTGCAAGGAATGACCTCGCTACAGGAAGTGGAACATCCAAAACAGGAAGGGAACTGTTACTTTGCCATACATTGACCGATTTGCACCAAACTTATGTGATATGAGAACTGCCCTGAGCACGTTCAGGGACATGAGCTTGACCATCAGCAAGTTGGCCATTTTAAACAGGAAGTGAAATGTAACTTTGCCATACATTGACTGATGTGAATGAAACTTCATATGTAAGACAAGGGAAGTGCCCTGAACACATTTAGGGACATGAGCTTGACCTAACAGGAAGTCGGCCATTTTAAACAGGAAGTGCCATATAACTTCATGGTAAATTAACCAGTCTTGATGAAATTTGATATGTGAGACAAGGGAACTGCCCTGAACATGTTTATGGACATGAGCTTGACCAAACAGGAAGTCTGTCATTTTAAACAGGAAGTGAAATGTGACTTTGCTGTACGTTGATCGATCTGAGTGTCTTCCATTTTAAGGAAGTCAAGTCAAGTCAAGTCAAGTCAAGTCAATTTTAATTGTATAGCCCAGCATCACAAACACAATTTGCCTCGAAGGGCTTTACAGTCTGTACAGCATGTGACACCCTCTATCCTTAGACCCTCGCATCGAGTGAGGAAAAACTCCACAAAAAAACCCTTTTAAGGGAAAAAATGGGAGAAACCTCAGGGATGGGATGGGAGGGAAAACAATGTTATTGACATGATAAAAGTATGAGCGTTTGGGGAGGAGAGGAGGGAGAAGGAGACAGTGAAGAAAGAGAGAGAGACATAAAGAGAATGAGAGTGCTCGCTGCATAATGGCTATTCCCCCAGCAGTCTAGGCCTATGGCAGCATAATTAAGCAATGTCTCAGTGTTGACTTGAACCAGCCCTAACTATAAGCTTTATTGAAAAGGAAAGTCTTAAGTCTAACTTTAAATGTAGGGACAATTATCTGCCTCCCGGACCCACAGTGGGAGCTGGTTCCACAGGAGAGGAGCTTGGTGGCTGAAAGCTCTGCCTCCCATTCTACTCTTAGAGACTCTGGGAACTACAAGCAGGCCTCTATTTTCTGAGCGCAGTGGTCTATTTGGGTGGTAAGAAATAATCATATTTTTGACCTCTGAGTGCTTTATATGTGAGGAGGAGGATTTTAAATTCTATTCTAAATTCAATAAGGAGCCAGTGTAAAGAGCTCAGCACTGGAATGATGTGCTCTCTTTTCCTAGGTCCCATTAATACCCGTGCTGCTGCATTCTGGGCCAACTGAAGACTCTTTAGAGATTTATTTGAGCATCCAGATAATAGTGAATTACAGCAATCTAGTCTAGATGTAACAAAAGCATGAACAAGCTTTTCAGCATCCTTTAAAGACAGGATTACAGCAACTTTAAAAGAGTGCGGTACATAGCCTGTAAGTTGAGAGAGATTTATTTGATACAATATGGACTTATTAATTAATGGTAAAACTTCCTTGAATATTGTTGTGGGGATGGGGTCGAGTAGGCAGGATGAGGGTTTAGATCCTGCTACTATTGCGTTTAACTCAGAGAGATCTATGGGTAAGAAGTTATCTAAATGAGATGCAACAGCCCGTTGCAGGGACAACAGATCTGCATTATTAGTTGCCAGGATGCGATTAACTTTTTCTCTAATGGTTGTTATCTTATTAGTGAAGAATATCATGAAGTTGTTACTACCTAGAGTTAGTGGGATGGTTGGTTCAACAGAGCTATGACTCTGTGTCAGTCTGGCCACGGTGCTAAAGAGAAACTTATGATTATTCTTGTTTTCCTCTATCAAAGATGAATAATAGGATGTTCTGGTATTACGGAGGACTTTCTTGTATGTTAACAGACTATCCCTCCAGGCTAAGAAGGACTCCTCTTGATTAGTGGAGCGCCACTTCCTTTCTAGCTTGCGTGTTGTTTGTTTCAAAGCGCGTAATGTGCAGTTATACCAAGGGGCCAACCTTCTCTGACTCACTACCTTCCTTTTTAGAGGGGCAACAGAGTCTAGTGTTTCACGTAGTGCAATTACTGTACTATTGACAAGATCGTCAATTTTAGTGGGAGTTAAGTTTGGGCAGGGATCCTCGCTTATAATGACACTTATATTGTGCGGTGATGTCAGTGCCAGTGGAACTCGTTCCTTAAATTTAGATACAGTCATCTCAGACAGATTTCGACTGTGTAGTAGTAGTAGTATCTCTATGGCCACTGTTAATGAGCATCAGGAAAACTAAATGTGATTAGAAAATGGTCAGAGAGTAGAGGGTTATGGGGAAAAACCACTAAATTTTCGACATTTATGCTGTAAGTCAGCACAAGGTCGAGAGTGTTTGATAAAGCTATGAGTGGGTCTATTAACATGTTGAATAAAACCAATTGAGTTCACTACAGACATAAAAGCAGAGCTGAGGCTGTCATTGTCAATATCTATGTGAATATTGAAATCACCCATAATAATTATTTTATCTGTGCTGAGAACTAATTCTGGTAGAAAGTCAGAGAACTCATACAAAAATTCTGAATAAGGGCCAGGTGGACGGTAGACAGTAACTAGCAGGACAGGTTGTTGTAGTTTCCAGTTTGGATGAGCAAGACTAAGAGTAAGAATTTCAAAGGACTTATAATTGTGTTTAAGTTTTGGTTTAATTAGCAGACTTGAGTTATAAATTGCTGCAACCCCTCCTCCTCGGCCTGTGCTTCGTGGACAATGTGTGTTAATATGAGTGGGGGGAGTGGATTCATTTAAACTTACATATTCCCTTTCTTGTAACCATGTTTCAGTTAAGCAGAGAAGATCAATATGATTATCTACAATTAAATCATTGACTAAGAGTGATTTTGAGGAAAGTGACCTGAAGTGACCGCATTTTATTGAAGTATTTTTAAATTCACTTTGAGTGATGGTTTTTATTTTTATTAGGTTTGTGTGAGTCACTCCTCTAATAGTTTTTCTCTGGCTAAGTATTTTAAATGGCCGGGGGATAGACACGGAATTTATATGGTGCTGGGAAGGTGACTGCTGCAGCAAAAGCACAGAGGAGCGTGTAGGACTGCACCTCTGTTTCCTGGTCTCAACTCTGGATTGTCAGGGGTTTTGGTGTCTAATAAAGTGAGCTATGTTTCTAGCTAAGAGGGCTGCTCCATCCAAAGTGGGATGGACACCATCCCTCCTCATAAGACCAGGTTTTCCCCAAAAGGTTTTCCAGTTATCTACAAAAGAGACGTTGTTTTCTGGACACCACCTCAACAACCAGCGACTAAATGACGACATGCGGCTACATGTCGTCAGTGGTCACATTAGGCAGGGGCCCAGAGAAAACTACGGAGTCCGACATTGTCTTTGCATAAGAACACACCGACTCAACATTAACTTTAGTGACCTCTGATTGGCGTAACCGGGTGTCATTACTGCCGACGTGAATTCCAATCTTACCATATTTACGTTTATCTTTAGCCAGCAGTTTCAGGTATGATTCTATGTCGCCCGCTCTGGCCCGGTCGCTGGTGTTGCTAGCTTAACGTTCCTTAAAATGGAATCTCCGATTACCAGAGTTTGTTTCTCGGCAGGTGTGTCGCAGAGTGGGGAAAATCTGTTGGAAACGTTAATTTGGTGATGAACTGGTGTCTTTAGTTTAGGACTACACTTCTTGCCGCGAGCAGTCACCCACTGGTCTCCCAGCTGCTCGGGAGCTGCTGGGGGAGCTAAGGGAGCTACAGTAGGACTACAGCCTGCACCGACTACAGGGGACTGGCTAGCAGCTACAGCTATCGACTTAGCTTCTATGGTGCGGAGCCAAGCTTCTAAACGCCCTAGCCTCTCCTCCATAGCTGCTAGTGAACTACACTTACTACATGTACCATTAACACTAAAGGAGGCAGAGGAATAACTGAACATGTTGCAGACGGAGCAAGAGAGAGTGGGAGAGTGAGAAGGAGAGAGAGAAGCCATTGCCTAGGAGCGTAAGAGAAGCGTACGCTACACCGCAAAAGTGAAACACGAAGTGACACAATACGTTACCACAGCACGTAGAGTTACCAACAGTGAACTGTAAGTTTGCCTTTCTTTGACTGCTTGTCTCAAAAGTTTGTACGGGGAGCCCTTTCTGATTTGGTTGCTCCACACATCGCGGTGGCTACGCATCTTGATGTGTGCGGGGTGGTGCCAAAAACAACTATTACAACAAGCGAGGTTGGACGGGCTCAAACTCGGCCCGTGTGTAACCACGACACAAGCGGGTTAAACGAGAACCTGTTCAGAATTGCTTGCAGTACTAGTTCTGATTGTGACACAAAAAAAAGAATCAACAGCAGAAAGTTTGCATTTACAAATTATAAAAATAAATGTAAAATTAGATGACATCATTTGGTGACACCCCCCTTCCAAAGGCTGCAAAGTCGGAAGAAACACTGATGATGTCACCCGTGCCTTGTGTTGTGAACCAAAGCTGATAAATACCTGCATGGATTGAAGTCATTTGACCTCGGAGCGTCTGTTACACTTTCTACTTGGTGAAATCCCAGTCGAATATGGGATTAGATGTGTTCTTTTTCTTGACCATTTGGACCATTTTTTTCTGTCAAAAAAATCATTCACTGGCCTTTGAGTTGGAAAGTTCCTTGTCCTGTGTATGCATTTAGTTGTGAAGCAGGTGTGAAACGGATGTTGTTAAAGATGAGGCTGCTGTTGTGCTCTGCATAAACATGTCTGGCTGTGTTAGGAAGACTGCTGCTGCTGTGGTCAGTCATTAGTATCCAGCTTGAAGTGAGGTGTGAGTTTTTCTGCTTCTCTTTGTTTAGCCTGTACTTGCACCTAATAACAGGTTGTGTATTAGTACATTACAGTGTTTACAGAGCGTAGATGACATGGTTGCAAGGTGCTTGAATAATAATTTTCAACAGTCCTGCTCACTTTTGTTATTACATGACCAAATGTCACTGAGGAAAACCAGTGTTTAACAATTACATAACCTGAGCAAGCACTTGATGTCAGTGGAGAAAAAAAGACTCCTGTTTAACAGTAAGCAATCTGTTTCAGAACCATGAGGCAGGGACATAGGAGGTGGTTAGAGAAAGAAGAGAGCAGACGTCTAACACTTGTGTTAAATATTCAGACTAATTGTAAAGTCAGCCTTATTTTATAGTATAATAGAGTTATTCGTACTAGCAGTAGCATAAATTATAGTAAAAACTATGCTCATATTAATTTTGATCATAATGTCACAATACGATGAAGATACTACTATTACTAATAACAGGATCTAGATTCTACACACAGGTATCTGCAGATTGAGGACCAAAGGGAAAAGAACAGACTAGGGGAGACAAAACAATTAGGTAAAGAAAGAGCAATGTCTTCTGTTCTTTGTGTAAATCATAGATAAATTAACAGCATGTCAAAGTCGTTGCTGCTGTACAACCAGCCCCACTCTTAAGAGATTTAGTCATTTTGCTGAATACTTGAAGCTAGAAGTGTTGGTTGGCATGTGAACAGCAGGCCGTAGCTGCCAGGAAAATTATGTAACTGGAGGAGTTATGACAGGTGTGCACCTGGTCTAACATACCTCCTTTAAACAGGAATGTCAG
This sequence comes from Brachirus orientalis, assembly GCA_016785285.1. Taxonomy (NCBI): domain Eukaryota; kingdom Metazoa; phylum Chordata; class Actinopteri; order Pleuronectiformes; family Soleidae; genus Brachirus; species Brachirus orientalis. The sequence continues at coordinate 111,861 of JAFBJR010000599.1, forward strand.
CTTCCAGTGCCAGCAACAAGTGTATGGTCAGCCTTTCTTCTAGTGTTTCTCTGTTTTGGGTTTTGCATGTATGTAGTTACAGACAGCCCCGGGTAAGAACAGACAAGGACCTCATTATTTCAATTTCACAAAAGTATAAAAAAAGATCCCACTGGAAGTGTCTCAAGTTTCTTAACACAGTCAGTCATATTCCAGTTGGCTTCAATTATTGCAGCATTTCTGATGCTATATGATTGACAGATCTGCAAACTAAAGGGTCCTGTGCCTCTGACTAAAGCAGTGATTCATTGCATTTCATGCATGTTAAAAGTCATGTCAGAAATGTCATGTAAATATGTTTACATGACATATGTCTGAAGAAAATTGAGCTTGTTTAAGTCAAATTATTATACCTGATAATGCAATTTATAGTCGGACTTGGCATTCTGCGCATGCACCAAAATTTCCTTCCCGTGCTTTGACCTTGAAGTAAAAGACAACTCCTACGGAGGCGGAGTCAGACATACATGGCCAGTAACTTGTTTTTCTCCCCTGCATGTATACTCAGACTCAGCAAGTTGTCCAATTGCCTGTCTTAGTTGGACTACAGCCTAATCTTGATTAAATGGCATGCAAATGTACTGTGTAGCAGTCAATGTAGTCAACGTAGTGTGTTCTACACTTAAAGATTTAATTTCACCTTATCAGCCTAACAGAGCACTTCGGTCCCAAAACGCAGGTTTACTTGTAGTTCCCAGAGTCCATAAAAGTAGAATGGGAGGTAGAGCCTTTAGTTACCAGGCTCCTCTCCTGTGGAACCAACTGTCAATGTCGGTTCAGGAGGCGAACACTGTCTCTGTATTTAAAGTTGGACTTAAAACCTTCCTTTTTGATAAAGCTTATAGTTAGAGCTGGCTCAGGGAAACCTGAACCATCTCTTAGTTATGCTGCTATAGACCTAGACTGCTGGGGGGTTTCCTGTGTTGCACTCACACTCACTCTTTCACACTCACTCTCTCACACCCAGGGTATGAATGTGACTTAATTATGTGTCATTAACCTTATTTTTTTCTTCCTTCCCAAGTCTATGTCTGCTTCCTTCCATTCTCTCTCTCCCTCTGTCCTCATCTTGCAGGCTGCAGGATCCAGATCCAGTTTTGATGATATTATTATTATTATTATTATTATTATTATTATTATCAGTAACAATAATACTGCTGTCATTGTTACTATGCTCTGATTAAAAGTTCATCAGTATCATTTCTTATCAATAATGTTTGCTGCTGCTTGTATAAATGACACTGTAGTTCTATAAACATGACATAACTGATTCTAAACTTGATACAACTGCTGTATATTTGCTCCTGGTCTCTCTCTTCTGTCTCTCCCTCACCTCCCTCTTTTTGGAGTGACAAGAATCTACCTTATCTTTATCGTGAAAGGGTGCTTCTTTTTTGTTGCCCTCCACAGGCAATGTTTAGTTTCCTCCACACACGAAACTCTAAAACATGTTAACAAGAATAAGTAATAGTAGAGAAAAGAAACCATGTTCACTGTCTTGGAAAGTAGAAGGTCAGAGAAGAACACAATATATTCTGGTCGAGATTCTAGTCATTTAACTTGTTGATGTCTGGTATGTGCTCTTTGAAATTAGCCTTTGTGGAAGTCTGTGCTCTCTGGATGCACTCTTAATTTACCACTGGGAATTGTTAACCAAAAACACAATGCTTTTTTAAATGCTAGCCACCTGACCACTTTACACAGTGGTCTGGTGGCTAACATTGTTGCCTCACAGCATGAAGGTCACTGATTTGGATCCCAGTTTGACCAAGGGCCTTTCTGTGTGGGGTTTGCATATTCTCCCCCAGTTTGTGAGGGGTCTCTCCGGGAAGTCCAACATCTTCCCACAGTCCAAAAACATGCAAACACTAAATTGACTGTTGGTAGGACTGTGACAGTGGTTGTTCGTCACTGTATGTTGGACTGTGATGGACTGTCTCGGGTGCGTTCATGTCATGTTCATGTCAGTGTTTATGTAAACATTAATATTTTTAATAAGGCACCTGGTTAAGGAAATCGGGCATCAGTTCTGTTGAAATTTCTAACCCTAATCCTTAATCTTCAGGAAGTCAATAGTGATACCCAAGCATAATTAAGGGTCTGAAAATCTGATGAGCATAATGAATTAGAAAAGAAATTGACCTCTGTATATCTCTTTTATGCAAAGATGCCAACTTCTGTGCATGAAATTCACATCGCCTCTGAGCCTGACTCCACCTACTTCCTGCGAGTGGACTGGCATGGGCTGGACTTGGGTTTTGGCTTCCACTTGCTGCTGACTGATGGCCAGAATGCATGGAGAGGAGAAGGTAAGGACCTCATTACACATGTCATTGCATGTTTTACATGCCTGTCCTGACATATTTACACTGACTTGATCCCTGGACAACATTAGCTGTATGACCACATACATCCCTCTCTCTTCACCTGTGCATTTACATAGACTATGTGTAATGACCGTTTCAGGTGTTCTTACAGCTACATTTAGCCACATATTTATTAGTCACATTCAACAGTCTAAATTCACTCAGGCCACATTTCATCATGGTGCTGGAAGTCATGCTAACCTGATGCTTTTCCTACAGGTTTATCAGTCGTTTGTGCTACAAATGTCTATGGTCTAATGCATGTCAATTATTGGTTTCTGTTAGTCACAGTTTAATCATAATGAACTAAAAACTCTGTAAACTACTCACTGTGCTACAACAAATGGAACTGTTACTGCCGCCCTGTTGAGTAAGTTTTTGCCACTGAGATACACCTGTAGGAAGGATTTCACACACCAAAGTTACAAAATAACCCAATGAAACATACTGATGGAAGCAGCAGCGGATCAGTGTGCCATAAAATCACAGATTTTCTCTGTGGACTTTGGTTTTGGGGGGGTGCAGTTTACAAACTGAGACACACTTCATTTTTTTCAATCATAAAAGGCTGTCAAACATATTCCTAAGGCAAGACAAGGCAATTTTATTTATATAGCACATTTCAACATCAAGGTATTTTAAAGTGCTTTACAATTAAAAAAAAAAAGAGAAATACAGCAGCAGTATTACAGATATAAAAGGCATAGTAAGACATTTAAAAACACAAAAGTTGCAGTTACGACTGAAATGCAGCAGATATGATGATTTAATTTCTATTAAAATGCAGTGGCAAACAGGTAGGTTTTAGGCTAGAGTGAAAAGCATGAACTGATGTAACAGATCTTCACTCCTCTGGGAGTTTGTTCCAGATATTTGGGGCATAAAAACTGAAGGCGGCTTCCCCATGTTTGGTCCTGGTTCTGGGGACACAGCTCAAACCTGACCCAGATGACCTTAGTGGTCTGGATGGTACATAGTGAGCCAACAGCCAACATGTCTAAGCTATTCTTTTTCAGGAGTGGCCTGATAATTGCAGTTTTCAGGGCCTGTGGTAAAATGCCCAACTGAAGGGATGTGTTGACACTTTGTAGGACATCTTGTGCCAGGCAGTTATAAACATCTTTGAAAAAGCTTGTTGGCAAGATATCAAGACAGCAGGAAGAGGATTTAAGATTTTGTATAATGTCCTCCAGGTTTTTTGTGATTGACTGGATTGAAATGTGTCATATTATTCTTTTCTGGGATGCCTTGATTTCAATCATCTGTGAAAAAAAAAAGTTCAAATTCATTACAAGCCATTGTGGACTGAAATTCAGAGGCTATAGGCACAGGAGGGTTTGGTAGGCAACTGTCTGTCAACTGTATCAAACAAGATACGTGCTTTATTGTTATTCCTACTTTATTGATGTCAAAACTCTGGGAAATTGAATTTCACACCCATGTACCACATACAAACATCAATTAGACCACAATTATTACTGGTTGAACGTAATAATAGGCACACGTCAGAATTATACAAACAGCACATAAACATTTGATTGTTTTTGTATCCTAAACTTTGAACAGTCCATCATGCAAATAGAAGCATAGTGGGTGTGTGGCCTCGCAGGAGAGTCCCACGCTGCCGGGTCTGCTTGAGGGGGATGGGGTGTGGGGCGGGGGGGAGGTGCAGCACCCTGATCCGTCGCTGCCTCTCTCTTTAAAGACTTGGAGGTTTGTCTTATGCCACTTGCGTTCAGGCTTTCTACATTTTCCTTTTTCCAGTCTAACCAGTGGGGCATTTCTCCAGGGAGATTTTTCCTTACCAGAGACTGTTTTCACCTTCCTTGGTGCAATAGCATCAATAATAGTTGTAATTTTGCTATTCAAACTGCATAGGAGCTCATTGACTGAGACATAAGACGGAATGGCTGTTGAAGAGAAAGCCTGACTAAAAACATCTTGAGTGTTTTCAGTGATATATTGTTTTATGACAACTTCTGTTTGAGTAATTCTTTGAATGTTTATGGCACTTTCAAAGAAAACACAGGAATGATCGGAGAGTGCAACATCTGTCACCACAACATTTGGGATGTTGAAACTAGGCCTGTTCGATTAATCAATTTTAAATCATAATTGCCATTATTTAGTTAGGATGATGTTAAAAACGTGAAACTCGTAAAATCGATTTTTCACTCTAACTAGGGTAATTACAGTATAGCCCCCAGGTGTCATGTGCCTAGGCTGCGCTGGGTTGCCATAGTAACTTCCGCCTCTGTCCTCCCATCACGCTCTTTATCGGTGTTGGATTTAGTTGCCAAAAAGAAGAGCAAGTCTGTTGTTTGGCAGTGGTTCGGCTTTGATAGAGCAGAGTACTCCGCGTTTTAAAATCTGTCTTACGTCAGTAGCAGTTAAAAGCAGGACGACTAATTTATTTCAACACCTCCAAAAAAAAAACACCAGTTGGAATGGCAGCAGTGTGTTGCGGAGCGGACCACACAAGGGAACGCGAATGCAGCTGCACCACCACCCACTCCAAAGCAAGTTACTCTGTCTGCTTCATTTTCACTTGGTGTACCATATGATAAGACTGAAAGGAGGTGGAAAAATATTACAGATGCAGTCGTGTTTCACATTGCCACAGACATGGTCCTGATATACACAGTAGAAAACGCTGGCTTCCAACATTTGCTTCATACGCAGGACCCCCGCTATAAGCTACCAGGGCGAAAACATTTTGGCGAAGTTGTTTTGCCCCGTCTATACAACACAACTCGTGCAAAAGTGACAAAGAAGCTGGAAGACGTACAGTTCTTTTCTGCTACGACGGACCTGTGGTCCAGTCGTAATATGCAACCATACCTGAGTTTGACAGTGCACTTTATCACTGACGATTGGAGTCTAGAAAATACTTAATTGTTCTTTATATTAATCCCTTGAGGGATTTTTTGTTTAATAAGAGCAGAGTTTGCACTCAAATCCCAATGGGGAAATTATTAGCAAAATGTTCAATAAAAAACAGTATATTATTATAATTTCTTTGCCTTTCGTCATTTCACAAAATAATGGTAATCGTAATCAAAAATCGGATTTTGAGAGAAGAAAATCAGGATTTTATTTTTGGGCAAAATCGAACAGCCCTAGTTGAAACCCTTGGAGATAGCTTAATCTAGAGTGTGCCCCTTGTTGTGTGTTGGTCCTGTTACATGCTGAGTCAGGCCATAGTTATCAAGGACACAACTTAACTCCTCAGACCTTCTGTCTGCAGGTTCGTCAACATGGATATTAAAATCTCCAGCAATAATAACACTGTCACTGTCGCAAGTGGTGTGAGATCACCTAGGCATAGCTAAGGAGTCATAATTCGTTAGGCCAGGTAAGTTTTGTACTTGAGTTTATATTTGCTAAAATCTGTTTTCCTTGTATTCTCACTAGCACTGTGTCAGTGAAAGGGAGTTAGTCAGTACTGAATGTGACATTGCCTCATACAACCTCAATTAATAAAGAAGATGTTCACTGGAAAATCAAATTTCTGATGTTTTTTGGTGTGTCCCCGTGTCTTTCCTGTATATAAACATCACTAAAGTGTCACAATAAACACTTTAGCCACTTCTGAAAAATGTAGGGCTTCACTATTTACCTGAACTCGAGGAAGTGGTTTTGAAAAGTTGAGTTTAGTTACATAACTAGCACATTTGCAGTACACTGATCCCTCCCCCAACAGCTATTCCCAGTCGTAGGCGTGGACATTCAACCTGAAGAAGAAGAAGAAGAAGAAGCTGAATTGCTTCCGCCATTTAGAGCTATTGTATCTGTCAAGAGCAACATGTCTCAGAAGAAAGGTTCAGTTCATTGTTGCTCTGTTGCTGGTTGTCAAAAACAACACCAGATGCTTCATAGACTCCATTCTAATAAGGAAAAAAGAGCAGAGTGGATATCTTTCATTTTGATGGTAATATCCCTGCTAAGCTTCCTAAAATGATGTTTGTTTGTAGCAGTCACTTTGAAGTGAATTGTTACACAAACTTTGGGCAACACAAAGCGGGACTCAGCTCAAAACTTCATCTCAAGTAAGGAGCAGTTCCAACAATCCGTAATGGATTTCCTGAAGGCAATGTAAGTATTTCCAAATGAAGTAATAATTGTGATGATTTGTGGTATTCTACCTCAGGCCACTAGGTGTCAGTAGTAATAAGGAATGGTTTTACGTATAGAGGAGAAGAGATTAAGAACTAGGAGATTCAGTTAAGAAGCCATGTGATGTGCTCCGTCTTAATAAAGACAAAAAAACAGTTCTTTTATTAAAAGAAGAACAAAACATGGTGTCAGGAGTGAACTGAGTGAACTGAGTGAAGCTATTTAATGAGCAGAATCCAACACCTACTGAAATTCGACATGATGGATGGTGTGAAGCCACCGCAGCACTTGAGGCTAACTGGGAATGTCGACAACAATTGGCGCACATTTAAACAGCAATTTCGTTATATATTGAGGCCATGGGACTGGATTCAAAGCCGGATGCAAGAAAGGTAGCTTTACTGCTTGCAATAGCTGGTCCGCAAGCCATTGAAGTGTACAATACTTTCGTTTTTGAGGGAGAGGATGACTGTTAAATATTGGACACTGTCCTAGGCAAGTTTGAGGCTCATTGCTCTCCTAAGAAGAACGAGACATACGAGAGATATGTATTCCGTTCTAGGCTGCAGCAGCCAAGTGAAAGTTTTGATTTTTTGATGGATCTCAAGATAAAAGCACAGTCATGCAATTTCAACACTCTCAAAGACTCAATGCTCAGGGACCAGATCGTGTTCGGCATTGAGGACAAAAGTCAGGGAAAGACTGCAAAGTGGAAATGACGCTAGAGGGGGGCATTCAAGATTTGCCATGCAAGTGAGTTGTGTCAAATGCATCTAAAGACGTTTAGTGAAGTGGCAACTGGTAGCGTGAATGTGAAAGAAACAACGCCATCTTTAAGCTGCACAATGCTCGTCAAGGTGTGCGAAGCGGACAGAAGAATGGCCCGTTCCAATGCAAGAGATGTGGCACACAGCACAAACCAAGGGAGTGTCCAGCCTTTGGTAAGCAATGCAGTAACTGCCAGGGGAAGAATAATTTTGCTAAACAGTGATTTTCAAAAAGAAAAGAGAAACAGAAGGAAAATTAGTTAATGTCGTGGAGGCGGATTTGAGTGATTTGAATGACTCATTCTTTGTTGGCATGATGAACTGTGAGATGAACCAAAAGATCAGATAAATACTGTTAAAGCAGACAAATGGATAGCACCATTGCAAATAAATGGGACTATAATCACGCTAAAGTTGGACACTGGTGCAAAAGCAAACTTAATCAGTATGTCTTACGTGAAAACAATGAGAGAGAAAAACCAAAAATACAAAGAAAAACACTTGCACTGAAAGACTACAATGGACAAAGCATTGAGTGTCTGGGCACATGTAAACTTAAAGTCACAGTAAAAAACAAAGTGCACCACCTACTCTTTTCAGTCGTTCCTGAAGGACTCGATTCACTGCTTGGTGATAAAGCTTGTGAAAGTCTGCAGCTTGCGAAAAGAGTGTACCAAATTAATACTAGTATGACTGACTCAACTGACTCTGTAAACTTGATAGTACAGAACTTATCAGACCTCTTCAGAGTTTTTGGTGTGCTGACATTCACATACAAAATTTAGCTGAAAGATAATGCATAGCCAGTTGTGCATGCCGCAAGAAGAGTTCCACTGTCATTAAGAGACAGTCTAAAGAAGGAACTGGAGCTTATGACAGCATTTGGTGTAATAAGGAAGATTGAGGAACCAACAGATTGGGTCAACTCCATGGTCTGTGTCAAGAAAAAGAATGGAGAGTTACGAATATGTATGGATCCAAAAGATCTCAATGAAAATATCAAGCGTGAACACTATCAAATTCCCAAGCGAGAGGAGATAACCAGCGAGATGGCAGGCACCAGATATTTCTCAAAGCTTGATGCGTTGCAAGGTTTTTGGGAACTTTGACTGTTTGAAAGTACAGTACCAAATACTGTACTTTTAATACACCTTTTGGCCGATACTGCTTTCAGAGGGTTATCCTTTGGAATTATATCAGCTTCAGAAATTTTCCATAGGGCAATGGAACACATCATTGAAGGGCTAGATGGAGTGAGAGCCTATGTTGATGACATCATCATATGGGGATCCACACTCCAGCAGCACAATCAGAGACTGACAATATATGGCCTTCCCACCTTCGCTGTAGAGACTGACCATCGTCCACTAGTTGCCATCATGAGAAAGAATCTGAATGAAATGTCACCAAGGATATCCAAAGTGTAGTAAAAAAAAAAGGCAACTGGACTTAGTTGAATTTCTTGAAGACGTTTCGCCTCTCAACCAAGAGGCTTCTTCAGTTCTGTTTGACTGGTGGAGAGTCTGGGACTTATAAACTCTGTCAGGTTTTTGGTCCATGGGGTGTGGTTTGGACAGGAAGGGGGTGTGAGTTGTTAAATAAAAGGTTAGATGAGTCGTTAAGTCATCAAGGGTCGTTGGATATTGTCTTTTGTCTGATTTAGTTTCACCTGAGTCGTTAGTTATTGGCTATTG